>OX465291.1:27011487-27226487 GCA_949987695.1 Merzomyia westermanni
GGATATTAAATAGGTGCCGAGTAGAGCTCGCGAATGTTCTTACATTTAGTTTTTAAAATTCGATTAATCGGCCAAAGTCGATGTTGCTGTTGAACGATTATCGAATGTTGAAAATCATATAAATACAAGTGTATAGAATGCTTATATTCTTAATTTCAGAAGTATTTTAATAAAAATTAGTACGCAAGAACCAAGAAAATTATTAAGACAACCAAAATGGATTAATACATATAGCGAGTTACATGAAAATAAAAATTCCACAACCAACTTATACTTTTCGTAATCGTTTTCTAGGAAAAACAATTAACAAACAAATATACGATTCTTATAGAATTTGAGTTGAGTGACGGATTATCGAATATTTAATCTAAAAAATTCAAATATTCGAATAGTGAAACTCGATAAATCGAATTATTCGAATACATTTAAGAGCCCTAGTGCTGAGATATAGCGAATTGCCATACTATTTTTGAAACTTTTCGTTTACTTTGTTTTGCGCAGTTTTCAAATTAAACTATTATGAAAATTTTATAAAGATTCGTGAGAAGCTTTGGACGTCCATAAAAGACAAACAAACACACAAACAAGAGAGCGCGGAATCGCCCATTATTCGAAAATTGTTTTCAGCTTGTTTAAGGGACACATTCAGAGGTATGATGAAACTTGATCTTCACTGGATTCATGGCGTATGTATTTGGGGCTTCGGGATCCCTGACAATGTTCTATTGCAATCCGATACATAGTGTGACAGGATTTCATATATATGAATAGGAATAGGATCGGGATTTGGAATATGAATGCAAATAGGAAGAAAAAGTATACTATTAAAAAAAAATTTGGAATAAAATTAAAAAAAAGGAGAGAAAAAAGAAGAAGAAGAGACCGACGGTTGAAGTGAGATGAAGCGAGAAATAAGGAGTAATGATACAATTTTTCATATCTAGTTATGTTAAGTTTGAACAATTGTTTTTTGTCTCCGTGCATATAATTTGCTTCATGAGCAAGGTTTTAAAGTTCACAAAGCCGTTCGAGGTCTGTCTTCCTAATAAAGTCACTAATTTAAACTTTATTCTACCAATTTAAATACTAGCAACATTTCCGCATATAAAGTTTTTTAAATTTTAAATTGGAAAATCAACATAATGAATAGTCCTTAGGATATGTGCAAATGTGCATGCATATATGTATGTTTAAAAATATTAATAATTTTGTTTTCCATCTCGTCAACGTGATTATTAACTAAAAGCTACTCACGCTGATGAGGCGATAACGCGAAAGCGTCTGGTAGCGCATCATAATAAAATTTAATTTTAATACTACGCATCAACGAATTTAATCAAATAAAAATATAATAATTAATTTAGTTTTCCTGCAGCAAAATTCAGTTGAGTTGAGTTGGCTGTTTAAAATTATGCGCTAGCCTATGTACATATTTGTCCTTGCATGCATGTATCTCTATGAATGTACATATGTATGTATATGAATGTTGTTGCCAGCCTGCATTCGTGCTGCTATGACAAAATGTCAGAGCTGCAAAAAGTAAGCAAATAACGTTAAATGATGTTATGTTTATGTTTTTTTAAGTCTTTACAACTTTTTTTTTTTTGCATATCATTTTTATTCGATTTTATAATGAGCTCATATATAATCATTGTTGTCAATATGCTCGTCAAAAAATAATTCCATAAGCACTATCATTATCATCAATCTTGTTAGCATTTCGAAAATCTCATTATATGCCAATTTGTATTGGAAATATACAATATCAGTTTGAAGAGAAAAAAATTGCATACAATTTGTTAGTTAATTTAAAAAAAATCTATATGGGTTATTACGCGCTCATAATTTTTAAGGTAAGAGTAAATACTTCCAACCTATAGTACTGAAAATCATAACATTGTAAATCGTCTTGCAGTGAAAAATTTGTTTAGCGTTAATAGCAGAATTTCAAACCAGACCAGCGGGAACACCTTCTAGGGCCACACTTGCTCCACATTTTGGTTAAATCTCGGAAACGGGTTGGCATATGGGACTAAGAACCACTCCGTGTTAAAATACTCATCATTTCATTCTCATATCATTTAAACACCTTCTAGGGTAATAACGGTTATTATCCTATAACCATTTCGTACACCTTTAAAGTTTATGTTTCAAATTTCATCAAAATCGGTTGTGCCGTTCTCGAGCTTTGTGATCCGAAAAAAAACAGCTTTCAAAATATATATTAGTATAGATAAGCTTTGGAGCATATATTACCAATTCCACGTACAGAGATGTCTGAAGTAGAGCTCTTGATGTTCGAATACTCGAACTATACGAATAAGGTAATATTCGAATAGCAAAATTCGATTATCAATATTCGAACAATAATGCGTCCTAGAGTATTCTGTGGTGATCGAATATTCGTTTCTGTTCGATTACTCTAATGCTAGCCGGGTACACATTTTTTAATAGAAAACAAAAAGAATTTCTGTAACATAAAACATTTTTTTATATTCTAGCTAACAAACGCATATGTATATAAATACGTAGGCATGTAATTATATTGAAGATTTAATGATTATAATTGGGCACGGACGTAGTGGATTTCTGGTAACATAAAATCGTACCACAAATAGAACAATTGACTTATTTAACATCCGAGCTCTTTTGAAAATATCTCTAGACCCAACTTATCTTTTTTATTTGACAAGTGTCTCACAACTAACGCGACGATCGAATGTTAAAAATATAAGAAGTATTCGAAAAATATAAAAAGTATTCGAATAATCGTATCCATCGAATATTCGCAGTTTATCGAATATTCAAATAAAAGTAACTCGTCAAATATTCGAATAGTAACTTTCGATTTTCAGTAGCAAAAAAATTTACAGTCCAAACTTCGAATACTCGAGCTATTCGAAAAATTTTAAGAGCCCTAGTCTAAAGAAGTGAAAATATGGTCTGTTCGCTTTCTCATACCTTGTGCTAAGTATATTTAACAGTCAGTCCTCTAAGATTGTCATCTCTTCAAACATTTCAGTTAATAATAATCGCATAAGTTATCTACTGCTTAGCTGGTAAGAGATTTTGGTGTTTTTATACCTTTCATGAACATGAAATGGTATATTAACATTGGTCCGATGATTGTAACGTTTAGAAATATAAGAGATAGACCCCATTAAGTATACCAAATTGATCAGGACGATGAACTGAGTTGATGCAGTCATGTCCGTCTGTCCGTCCGTCTGTTTGAACGCAAACTAGTCCCTCAATTTTTGAGATATCTCGATGAAAATTGGCACACGGACGTATTTTTGTATTATATTAGAAATTTGTCGGATCCGGTATAATCGGGTCACTATAGCATATATCTCCCATACAACCGATCGTTCAAATAAGAGGACTATGACCATTTCTCCCTCATTTTTAAGGATTAAAATTTGAAACCTGGTGAGATATTTGCTTACAGATAATAAAAAATTTGGTAAAAAAATCGCTAAGATCGGAGCTATATATAGTATATATCCCATACAACCGATCGTTCAGATAAGAGGATTATGGCCATTTATCCCTCATTTTGAAATATTAAAACTTGAAACTTGGTGAAATATTTGCTTATAGATGGTTAAAGATTTGGTAAAAAATTCACCAAGATCGGAGCTATACATATATAGTATATATCCCATACAACCGATCGTTCAAATAAGAGGATTATGGCCATTTCTCCCTCATTTTAGAAGATTAAAACTTGAAACTTGGTGAGATATTTTCTTATGGATATTAAAAGATTTCGTAAAAAAATCAACAAGATCGGAGCTCTATATACAGGGTGGCGCAAAAGTAATCCTCCTATCAGAAAATGCTATAAATTTTGCGATTGGCCCCTAAAGTCAGTTCCGTTTTGACATTTGTGTAGTAAACACATGCGAAATACACGTTAATAAACAATGTTACGCTACACTGCTCCAGAACGCGGAATATTGCTGACTATTTATTTGACCAAAAATCGGTCGGGGCCAAACGGTTACTGTGAATGGTGAGCGCTACAGAGCAATGATCAACGAGTTTTTTTGCCGCAACTTGATGTATTGGGATTGGAAAACAGGTGGTTCCAACAAGACGGTGCAACAGCACACACTGCACGTGCCACAACCGATATGCTGAACATCGGAAGCTTACTTTTGCGCCACCTTGTAGTATATATCCCATACAACCGATCGTTCATGCTTTAAACAATACGTTTTTAAGTTTGCACGTATTCATGAAAGGTATAAGCCTTCGGCACAGCCGAAGACAGCGCCGTCCTTACTTGTTTATTAGTAATTTCGATGCTAGATAAAAAAAACTTGTTGATTTGAAGAAACATAATTTTTCACTATTTCACAAGAAAGTTTTAAATTTGGTGACAAAATGTCATATTGTGTTTTATTATACCCATACGTACATATATACAGTTCTGTTAAATATAATAGTAGTGAAGTAAGCTGTGTTTCTATAAATTTTCGTTTAAAACATAACAAATTTCATAACAGAAACCACACAAAAGGTAATTTCAAAGTTTATACTAAGTCCAGGAAAGTGAATTAAGCTTTTAAAAATTTACATCAAAATTTCAATATTTTGGAGTGGAATTTTTAGAAAATTTTTCAGTACACAGTTTTATAGCTCATTATATTTCATCAAAATAGTGTCAAAATTTCCTCTGAATTTAAAGAATTTTTTTTTTGTCAAGGATGTTGAGTACTTTTTCCATACAAAATAAATTTTTCTTTATTCGTTGTATGGAAGAAATCACTCAATACCCCTGACGAAACAAGTTTTGAAAATTCAGGGAAATTTTTGAACTATCTCTTACCTTGCACAATGTTGTACTAAAGTTGATTGGTCTACAAAACTGCGTACTCAAAAACTTTCTAGGATTTATGCCAAAAAATTTGAAGATTTTGATGGCCATTTTTTAAAGTTTAATTAACTTTCGTGAACTTTGTGTATACTTTGAAGTTTCTTTTAATTGGTTTCTGTTAAGGAATCTAATATATTTTAAATGAAAATTTGTAAAATCACAACGTTTTCTTATTTCGTCGAACGATATTCATTTCAATTTCACTACTATTATATTGTATTTAATTTTTATATCTTTCATGAACATGAAATGATAATATAACTTTGGTCCTATATTTGTATGTATGAGAAGAAGAAGAGATAGAGCCACCAATAAGTATATCGAAATTATTTAGGGCGATGAGCTGAGTTGATTTAGCCATGTCCGTCTGTCTGTTTGTATGCAAACTAGTCTCTCAGTTATCGAGATATCTTGATGAAGTTTGGTATTGGGCCGCCATTTTGCATGAGATTAAGCACTTTTTGCTGTTGTGGCAACGACAAAAACACTCTCACGAAAGTTTTGGGGAGTGTTTTCGAATTAACAGCCCTTGGCCGGATTTGAACCCGGTACGCTCCGGTACTCCCTTGCGGTACTGCCCGACTGTCGTGGGAGCGATTTATGACCAGTGAAACCTTTTAGGTCATGTCACCCCTCCTTCCGTAAGGAAGGATAAGGTGGGTAATGAGAGGTGAGAGGCATCATATCCGTAGATCAACCATCGAGTTGCTCGTCATTACGCATATTAGTCGCCTCTTACGACCGGTATGCCTACCTCGGGCATATTCTAAACCCCTAATCGATAGTCTCGATAAATGGATTTTGGGTCATAAATTTTGCAATTAAAAAGCTAGGAACGTAAAATTGCAAGTTTGGTACTTATTATATATGTAGTGTGTGTAGTGAAAATCACCCAGATCGGACCAACATAACATATAGCTCAGCTCCCATACAATCGATTGTTCCGATAAATGGGGTTTGGGCTATGTATCTTTAAATTAATAGTTTTGCAGAGTTTTTACTAAATGTGAGTAAGGATCGGACACTTAAAACCGTGATGCGTATTCATGAAAGGTATAAAATCTTGGGCACAGTCGAAGACAGCCCTTTCCTTACTTTTTTTCGGTGTTTTGGGTATAAATTTAGATTCATTGGGATGATTTGACTCAACTTATATAGGGCTAGTTAAAATTCATTGCTGGACAAAAAAGGATTTTGCAGAGGATTCTTACAACTTTGGAATTATTTACGGAAGTTTCACGGAATTATTTTCGCAATCATGTCAAGAAATGATTCTTCTCCAAAATTCAGTCAGTTAGAAAATATGGAGGAGTATAATATGTAGATATGCTTAAATGCAGGTCATTATTGTTTGGTTCCATAATTCAACCCAAGAGAAAACATTCATAATTCCAAAACATTTACCTTACTGATTACTTAAAAATGTATTAATTTTATTATCAATAGCTTGTCGAAGACTTAATGAAACGGCTGGTTGGCATAATTCATAGTACATATATACTACGCGACTTCATACCGCTAAATTTCTTTATGCTTGACAACCGGCATGTGAAGCAATCAATCGTTATGCTGGTGAAGCAGGTCTACGATTTCATTATAGATTATTACAAGGCTGTTAACATAAATGAAAATCGAGCGTAAGTGAAATAGATAAAGAGAAGGGGAGCGAGATCTCGAGTTAGAATAATTTATGTGAACTCATGACATGTCTAAATCTTTCTTTTCAAGTATTTGTGATGCATTAGAGGAAATGTCAATGAAAGCTGGCGAGCGGCCCGAGGAAACTCCAGAGGTTGTAGCTTTGCAAAATTACTTAGCGGAGTGTCGTGATGAGAAAATATTCGCTATAAAAGATGAAATCAAAATCGTATCACGACGTGTAATATTCTTGCTAACACATACGATATTGGATAGTAAGTGTATTATTATTTCATTGAGCTTAGATCTGTCATGCACACAGAGAATATTAACTTTATGCGACTAAGTTTGGATTGTAACGGCATTACACTGAGGCGAGATAGATATAGACTCACCAGTGTAAAAATACTGAAGATGAAATTAATTGAGGTTACTGAGTTGAAAAATTTATTTTTCATACAAATTTATGAACGGATTTTTATTATATAAAAGTGAATCCAATTTTATAACAAAATAGGGCTTTTAAATATTTGTTTGTTTGTTTTAAATTTAATGCTATACTTTTTTTTTATTCGTCACTTCGGTGCTACAAAAGGTTTTTCTACTTGCACAAATAAAATTTTTTAATTGAAAAAAACAAAACACAGAAATAAGCAAGCAGAAAAAAATTTAAGAACGTACAGTTTTGGTTGCTAGCAGGCGACAAAATTCTCATTTGATTTTTATAAGAAATTTCAAATTTTAAAAACTATTGCAGAATTTTAGTTTATTTGTGTGTTGCTAAGTACTTACAAATCGACTTCTAACAAAAGGTTTGCGAGGAAAATATCTTTTACCGGAGCAACAATTGGTAGGCGATTTTTTTTTTCGTAACGACTAAGCCACTTATGAATAAAATATCAAATTAATTTTTTTGATCCAAATTTTAATTTTTCCATGCAAAGGTAATGTGAACTGGTCGTTTGCAAGATAGCAATAAAAATTATAAAATTTTTTCTGCTTGCTTATTTTCTTGTTGCTTTCAATTCAACAGTTTTTTAGGCACGCCAACATAATTGTAAATGACGAATAAAATATTACTTTTCAGAGTAAGCAGAACAATACTAAGCCAGCAGAAATAAACTAAAAGCGCCTATAAGTTTGGTAGTTTAGTTTCAAGTGAACAAAATGAGCTAACATTTTCAAAATATATTTACTAGAAACTTGGCGATGCAATTACGATTACGTTTAGAGCTTTCAAAGATATTTGATTGTAGTCAAAAGTTAAAAATCGTTTTCTTTATACTCGTCACTCCCTGACTTATTAAATTTTTCTGTGTTTTTCAAAGTGTTCCATATATACCAAAGAAGCTTAGATCAAAAATATATCTAATTTCATAAATCACAACTATAAATACTAGCAAGTGGACTCCATATAACGAAGGAGCTTATCTAATAGAAACAATGTCTGCTCATTTACACTAAACACGGGAAAATTTACAGGCGCACAAAAAAATTTGCAAGCGCCTAAATTTTAATTGCTTAAACACAAATTGGTAACAAACCATTTTATAAACACATCGAAACTAGAAATAATTATGATTCCCAGTGTCCAATAAGCAATCTGATGAGCAAGTTGTGGAACTTCGAAACGTGTCATTGCAACCATTGATGTCCTAAATTTTGTTATTACTCTCTAATAACAGTAACACACTGTTTTTTTATTCATACGTCGCTAAGTGCTTCACGAATAAAAAGAGCGCTAATGTTATTACAATGATGTCATTCGATACTAAACAACATTATAAAACTTTAATTCGTTTAGCGATTACAAGGAAAAACAAGACATTAATAGAGTTACATAGCATTTTGTGTCGTCATTATAAACGTTTTTATGTTGCTCGACAGTGTCCTGGGAAAGTTCCTTTATGCTTTGGGTGCTCACTGCCTTTCAAACGCATACAATATTGTTGTTCTCCCTGAAATAAGTAAATGTTTTTTTGATGTAGTTTTTTTGTTTGTTTTTCCTTCCTCTACAATCACCTGCGGATCTAATTAATTAGCTTGTCTAGCAAGATGCAAAAAGTTTTTGTTGCTCTCTCAAAGTTTGCCATTTAAAAAAGTATGTTTTGCTTAACTATCGACAACATGCAGCCGACTGCCGGTACGCACATATTGTTATTTTCTTTACCCTACACGCAATCATACACACATCTATATACTTCGAAACTTTTTTCACTTAGTAAATGCATCGTCTTTCCTTCTCGTAAAGTGAAACATCTTAAGTAGTCTAAGTTGAAGTGTAAGCATAGCCAGTATACCCAGGTGCCACTAAGGGTAGTGATGTTTAACTCTATAGCTGATTTACGAATATGACGCCCTTCACCTTCTCTTGCTTTCCTTTACATTGGGTGGCACTAAGCTTCTAGCATAAAATAATCCAGCAAATTGCTTCGCTGTGTGCATAAAGCTCACACAGCCCGCGAGAAGTACCATAACTATTTCAGGCACTCTTAATAATTCCGAGCTTTGCATGAGGACAGGTGTGTTGAGAGACTAATAGCGCGTGATTTTTATTTGTCGGTGGAAAATATACCTCAAAATTCTAAAAAATCTCCTCTGAGGGAGCTTGATGTAGGATGCCAAGAAGGAATCATCAAGTTACTTTAATAATATGCTTTCTATATCTGCCTCTTGTCCTCATATAGTTAGGCCTACGTCCATCTCTTTTCATCACACACCTTTTGATATATTAAATACTATTAGGCATATATATATCTCTCTCCATCACACAGCTTTTACTATATTAAATACTATTAGGCATATATCTATCTCTTTCCATCACACACCCTTTTATATATTGAATACTATTACGCCTATATCTATCTCGTTTCATTATAAGCCACCATCTACTCTCGCAACTAGTTATACGCCACACACACCATATGTGCACATTAATGCAATGACATTCTACCATTCAACAGGTGATCACATTCATCTTAATTCTCGAACATTTATTTTGCCCGGTGAACTGGAAGAAGTATTAGATCTAAGCGCAGCACGTCTCAATGTAGTCCGCGAAAACTTAGAAATGGCATTGCGGTATGTATTGGAAGCCTTTTAGACATGTGTAAACTATCATCCTTTAAGTCAAGCGAAAACAAATACAAATACGAACACAAGCTCTTACAAATGAAGTACAAAATCAAACTTGGCTAATTAGACGTTTCCACAAATGTGAATGCGTTTGTGAAATTCTTGTTTTTGCCATCAATTTCATTATCGAGTTTGTGCTAAGTTAGTGTCCAAGTGTTTGTATTTGTTACTTTTTTTCTTCTTCGAATGCTAATAACTTCAAACATATTTTTTTGTTTTACGAACTTCTTTCTTGCATTCACAGAGAGCGACGCAAAAAGTTCGAAGAGTTCATTTTATATGAAAAGCGTCGTATGGATGGTTTTAGAGTGAAGGAAACGCGTGAAGCTATGACACTAGAAGAGCTGAAGGAACGCGTTGATACAGTCGATGAACTTTATATATTAATTGAGGTGAGTAGAGACCTGTTAAGTAATGATTACTAATCGTATTGATTACCGGTTTGATTAATTACTTTCTTGAGAATCCTTTTAATGATTGATTACCAATAACATTCAATTTTTAATAATTAATTTCCAATTAATTAAAAAAATAATCAAAAGAATCACGATTTTTTACGATTATAAAAAAAATCAAAAAACATCAAAAAAAGTATTGATTACTCTTGATTATTTTTTTTTTGATTTATGTTTTTTTTCCAGTATTGTTGTAGAAGCAAGTAAATATCCATACAACAATACAGAAAAAAATCAAAAATAACCAAAAATAATTAAAAGAGAAAAAAAGTAAAAAAAGTCAAAAGTAATCAAACAACTTTTTTTTTTGATTATTTTAAATTTTTTTTGTAATTGTAATCCATTAATAATTGCCTTTTCTTGAAAAACAATTAAAAATAATTATTACCAAGTAAAAAAGCTGTCTAATTAATTGATTACTAATTACTAATTAAAATTAACAGGTCTGGTAAATAGTAAAATGGTTTTGGTAGGTAGTTTTAAATGCTATATTTGTTTATCAGCAACCTCTCCTCGAACCGGCAATAGGAAAAACTTCAACATCATTTCCTTAAGGTGACAACGAGAAACAAGGAAATTACTTACAAAATCTTTAGAAACATTATTCTTACTCCTTGGTTTATAGGCTGTGTGCTTCCACCACTATTTAACATCTAAATATCTTTTGGAAGGGGGAGCGGGTTAATTGGCTGAGGGTTCTCTCCGCTAATAACAAGATCAACGCTATTCTTGATATAAAACAATATGACTTTCCGGCCTTAGCCGTGGCACTAACCCCTTAAGCTTTCTGCTGAGTGCCATAATCTTTATAAAGCCTAAGATTTGTACTTAATCTTCAGCTAGACTGAGCTAGTACTAAGTCGCGCTATGTTTGAGAGGTTGTCCACTCATGGTGAACAAATGTTGTATTTTCACATTTCAAACCTTCCAACTTGTATGAGACTAAGAGGGGCGAGTAACGGGGAGGGCAGAGAGCACTAAATTTCATATATACCCAGAAAAAAGAAATAAACTGATACTGAACTAAAATTCACACGATATCTTTTCGACTACTCGATATGGGATCGACATTCTACAATAAGCTAGTATTGTATCCTGTGAACTAATCGAGACTTGCAAGTTAAGTGGAGTTCCAGTATTTAAAGTGGGCTCACTAATTTCAACATCATCACCAGCTGTTTCGAAATTGAATCTTATTCGTCCGAAATTGGGTTAGAAACTTTACTTATCTTATAAATGTTATGGACTCGTTGTTCTCTGGTTAGTCACACAATCCTAATGTCTTGAACTTTGTTTGACAAATTTAGACATGAAAGATTTTTTTGCCAGACGGGCTTGGCTTTTCTTGGTAATCTTCAGTTACATCTTTCTTCTTTAAATACCAACATAAGGCGCTAGTCGTTTTCACGCTATGCCAATTGGCTACAATTCGAAACAACACCAATGTAGTTCGAATTAGATTTTCTTTACGTTCCATTTTGATATCATTATGTGGAATGTGAGAGTGGTTCTCCATCGATTGACTTAATTTTTGATGGATGTATAATTTTCTGGTTTACATGTTGCCCCCGGGCTATAGTGTTTTGATACCAAGATTGCTCATGGCAGTTCGTAGATCTCAGCCTTCTCTTTACCAAAGGCGTACTTAGAGCAATTAGAAACCGCTCCAACTTAAAACTACACTGGAAGAAGCACTATTGATACTGTCCTCACAAATCTTCCGTTACATTAATGGTTATCTGTCCTTATGCCTCGTATATTATTTGCAGAATATGAGTAAAGAAGCGCGTGCCATCAATGTCGAGGAGCAATTGCTTCAAATAGATATCTCACCATTTCCCGTGCTCGCAGAAATTATCGAAAAGATGGAACCAATCGAAAAACTTTGGAAGACAGCATTCGAGTTTGAAAAGGACTATCAAATATGGTGAGATCTCGTTTGAGCGGAATAAATGTATTATTATTAGTAATGGGATTATTTTCGAATAATATTCGAATAAATACTATTCGAATAAACGAATAAAGATATTCGTTTCAAAAAATTCGAAGAGTATTTATTCGAATAATTTATCCGTTTATTCGAATAGTATTATTCGAATAGTGGTATGCGAATAGTTGTATTGAAATTCGAGAGATGTCGGAAGCGAAATTCACTGTCTTCATCGCTTTTACCTATGATCATGCATTCACGTTTTGTATGTATGTATCTATGTATGTTTGCGTGTACAAATGTGTTCACAAGCTGTAGTGATGTTTGTTTAACTACACGAATACCTATTATTCGCATAGGTGTCATTTATTCGAATAATACTATTCGAATGAAAGTATAAAATATTCGAATTTTTTATAGCCTTCGAATAAATGGATTTTTTATTCGAATAACTTTTATTCGAATAGCCCCATGCCTAATTATAATAATAGATAACAAAGTTTTGCATTACTCCCAGGATGTTTGGTAACTTCCAATGTTTAGATGCCGATGCTATACGTGACGAGGTCGAGAATATGCACCGGGTAAGTAAAACCACAAAAAAATGCACCAGTAGTCTTACATCTAGGGATATGACTTCAAGTCGGAAAAAAATAAGTTACTCAAAACTCTGTTTTTTTTTGCTTTAAAGATACATTGATTTTTATAGAAAATAATCGATCTATTGGTAAAAGTATATCACGAATAATATAAATAACAAAATGCTTTTCTTTAAAAATGTATTGAAACCTTATATAATTAATCTTAAAATAAAGGTTCCAATTTAATTATATTAGGTTTGCTTTGGGGTATTTTACAAACAAAAAATCAAAATTTTGTAAAGCTTTTGCTTACAAAAGTAAACATTATAAAAACCTATTTTAAATTAATTTTGTTCAAGGTGATGCTAATGAAAAGTTTTCTTTTAAAACATTATTGTAAGCTTTTATTGAAAACATTTTAAAAAGTTTACTTTTGAAAATTGTTTGTATGTTTATTTTTTTACGCTTACAACCAATGTGTCGTTTCTATTATTTTATGTTTATTTTCAAGTCTTTTGTAAATGGAAGAACAGAATTTTCTAAGCTTAATGCTTTTTTCAAAAAGCTTTTTAAAAAGTTATTTTAAGTTCACTTTTCTTGTTGGGATTTAATCAAGTGAAAATCATTTGAGAAAATGATACCAATTCCAAATAATTTTTTTTGTTGATAAATATTGAAATAAATGATGGTGTACATAAAAGTTTTAACCATTTTTTATCCGTCGCACATATGACTCTATTTCTAAAAAATTCGATTTAAAATATGTAATTCTTATAATCGCTAAAGCAATGTTTATCATTAATAAAATCGATCCACAAAAATCGATAATATAGAAAAACCGACTGAAATAAAAATTGAGCCTAATTATAAGTGCTCTTCTCTACATACCTACCACTAGATCGCCTACAAGCTTTCTCGCCAGCTGGCCAGCAATCCAGCAGCACGGCGCGCAGCCGAACAAATACGAATGAAAGTTGAAAAATTTCGTGCTTATCTACCAGTGCTAGATGCTATCTGTCGCCAGGGTCTCACAGAACGTCATTGGAAATTGATATCAGAACACTTGGGAGCTGAATGCAATCCAGCACTCTATCCGACACTCAAAGATATGATCGATGCCAATATAATGAGTATTTTGCAACAATTGGAAGAAATTTCAAATGCCGCGGGCAAAGAATACGAATTGAATTCGATACTCGATTCCATGCAAAATGATTGGAAAGATGTTGCTTTTGAGGTATTGCCATATCGTGACTCAGATACGCATATCTTATCGGCGCTGGATGATATACAAACACAATTGGATGATCATATAATGCGTACACAAGCGATGAAGCGTTCGCCATTTATAGTCGCGCTTGGATCGAAAGCCGACGATTGGGAGGCCAAACTTTTGCTAATACAAAATATTATTGATGCTTGGACTCAAGTGCAGGTAACATGGATGTATTTGGAGCCAATATTTAGTTCTGAGGATATCATGCGTCAGATGCCAATTGAGGGGCGCAACTTCAAGTCGGTGCGTATCGAGCTGAATACGAGAGAAAAGTTTTAGGAACACGTTCTTTAATTTACTTTTCTTTTAGGTCGATAAAACATGGCGTAAAATAATGAAGCACACAGTTCAAAACTTAAATGTTCTAGTGGCAACTGAATATCCCGATATGCTGGAGGTATTATTAAAAGCGGGGGAAGACTTAGAAACGGTACAAAAGGGTTTAAATACTTATCTAGAACAAAAGCGTCTATTCTTCGCACGATTCTTCTTCTTATCCAATGACGAACTATTGGAAATACTCTCCGAAACCAAAGATCCGCTGCGCGTGCAGCCACATTTACGCAAGTGTTTCGAAGGTGTAAGTGTTGAAATAGAAGTTCGAAGTAGTGTTGGTCTCTTACACTTTTTCCACAGATTGCACGTCTCACATTCGATGATCAAATGGAAATAACCGAAATGATATCGGATGAGGATGAGCAAGTGAAGTTGGTGCGCAAAATCAATCCAGCTTTGGCGAACGTAAGTTGCAAACTTTTTTGAGCTTAATCCAAGTAATATATATATATTTATTTTTCCTACAGGGTCTTGTCGAAATTTGGTTGAAGGAAGTGGAAACTATGATGTTGAATAGCGTGCTGCAACAGATGAAACTAGCATGGGCGGATTACTTCGAGGTGGAGCGCATAGTATGGGTGACTTCTTGGCCAGGACAAGTCGTTCAAAGTATTTCGTGCATGGCGTGGACATATGAGGCAAGTATGCGAGAAGGTTTTCTAACAACGTATCTTGACATTATAGCAGCCGAAAAGTTGCGAAACAGTTCGGAAAACCTATACTATGGCTATCAATTTATAACCTTTTAAAAATATTAGTATAGGTTGGTCGCCCTTACTTCCTCGCTATCCAAACTAAGTGATTCTTTATACAAGTTTCATAAGACTATGTCATTAAAATACTTCAAACCAAAGGTCTAAAATTTAAAACCATTTAATAGATAAGGCACAACTCGCATAAGTTTAAGACTTTATCTTTATAAGACAAAGGACGCCAACTACAATCTTCGCCAACACCATTGCATGTGCTTTGATGCGCAAAGAGCAAAAGCGATTAGGCTTTTAAGCGCAAATAAATTAAAAGAATGGCATTGCTTCAAGGACCAAAAGAGTCACTAACAGTACTGTCGCATAAAAAGTTGTTGGTATTATATGATTCCGTTTGTTCTGGTTGGAAGTGTCCGACAGTTTCTATGTCCTAATGGACCTCAATCTGGAGACCTAGGGTGAGCCGCTCTGTGGTAGTCCTCGTCATTTCATATTTGTTCCAGTTAAGTTCATTGTCCAAAATGCCGCCAAAGTACATGACTTCAGGAGAAAGTTTACGTCTCATTTCACTTTGGAGTGGTGGTCTTATTTATAGCAACCTCTGATGAAAATAAATATTTTCGTTTTTGAGGGATTCGGCTGGAGGCTGCTTTCCAGTGACCAGTCTTCCTCGAGCTTCAAAGTGGTCCGAAGTAATTCGCGTAGACTTTGTAGAAGATTAACAGTCGTCCTAAGAGCCTTTTCCAGCGTAGAAGTAGGGTTTTCACCTTTAGGTTCCAAAATAGGATGGATAAGACGCCTTCTTGTGCGGTGCTTTTGAATGCGTGTAGCACCATTTAGACCTCTACCACATAAGATTACAAAGTTTCCCTTTACGAAAGTTGCCTCACAAACTCCAACTACAGAGAATCCAGTCCCATATGTAAAAGGGGCTCCACTACGGCTTGTAAGTGTATGTTATTGAAGAATATTTCTATATGGAGAAAGATACCAAGAGTGAAGTACCTAAAGGCAATTCCTTTTTCTATATTCTTGGTGATAGCATGAAGAGCTGTATGCACAGATTTGCCTTTGGTCTCTGTGTGTATGTGTAGAGCATATTCTAAACAACCTCCTCTCCAGGAGCACTGCTGGAGTAAGAGTATTTAACGTGACTAGAATCCAAGTGTATCCCCTTGTCGAGCTATTGCCACCTTCATCGCACCCTAGAGCCCGGAACTCAAAAAATCAGCAACTAATTACACATCCATCAAGGAATTCATTAATCAAGTCCAACTTAAAAACTATTTAAATTGCTTTGCACAATATTTGTGTATGAGATGCTGTCATTTGTGCAACAGAAAGTTCATGAAAGCAATCAAAACCGGTAACTTGACCACTTATCGTCTAAATGCTTCTTCATTATCTTCAGTTTAACCACAGCTGCCACTGGCATTCGTTTTATATTTTACATAAATAAGGCTTCAATTAACCTTTTCATTTGCAATAATGAAAAACCGAGTCAAGCGTTGGCGTTCAAAAGCGACCACCATTTTGTCATTTGGCTAAAATCCAGAATTGACCATAGCTTCCAATTCAAGTGGCATTTTTGTACATAATAGTTTTGTTGTAATAAATGTCTGTTGGTCATTGCATGCTCGAGCATTAATATCCGCGTTGAATTGCAATATAAAAGAAATATTTACATATGGATATATACAAAGAGATACATGCGATTGTTGTATCCCCTCGAGCATGTGGAAAGGAATCATGCAAAGTGCACTCCATATGTACTCTGTTACTTTGTTTCCTTTAACATTGAATTATGGTGGTTTTGTTTTTTAGTCACAGTGTTTTTGTACATACATATATGTATATGTATATGTATACTACGCCAAGCAGTTAATCAAGGGTGGGTTCGAACTCCGCCGACAGACCAAGTTGGTTCCAGTATATTGACGCCTGATGTAGACCGGGCTGACGTGGGAGTCTGATTGCCTGGTCGACTTTTCTTGCCTACCAGTTTGAAAACTGGCTTCATAAGCCACATTTTTAGGAGTTTCCTACCATAGAATTTAATTTAAGAAGACCTACTTCAGAAGGCCGTGCATTTTTACAAGAGATAGAGGATTTTTGAAATACATTTGTGTTGGTCTGAACAAGCTCTCCTTGTCTAACTCTTTCTTGTATACGCTAGTCAAACCAACAACATCCGTTGACTAATTGAGTTATGTCAAACAATAAAAGCCTTCTATGGCGAACTTTTCCCCACTTTTGGCCTTCTTTGGAATATATTTATATACAGCTGTGTTCAATATAATAGTAGTGAAAGTAAAATGGATATCGTTCGACGAAACAAGAAGAACATGTGATTTGAATCATTTTAAAATATAGTATACATACATCCATAACATAGACCACATTAAAAAAAAATTCAAAGTTTTACACAAAGCTCAGGAAAGTAAATTTAACTTAAAAAAACTGACCATGAAAATCTTCAAATTTTTTGGCAGAATTTCTTGAACATTTTTGAGTACGCAGTTTTGTAGACCATTTAATTTTAGTATAACATTGGGCAAGTCAGAACTCGCTCAAAAATTTTCCTGAATTTTTTTCGACAACGGTGTTGAGTGATTTCTTCCATACAACGCA
This sequence comes from Merzomyia westermanni, assembly GCA_949987695.1. Taxonomy (NCBI): domain Eukaryota; kingdom Metazoa; phylum Arthropoda; class Insecta; order Diptera; family Tephritidae; genus Merzomyia; species Merzomyia westermanni. Next base: position 27,029,062 of record OX465291.1, read on the forward strand.
TGAAGAAAAATTTTGTAAACAAAAAAAAACCCAACATCTTGACAAAAAAAATTCTAAAAATTCAGTGAAAATTTTGCTAAAATTTAATGAGCTATAAAACTAAGTACACAACAATTTTATAAAAACTCTTTCCAAAAATATTGAAATTTTGATTTAAATTTTTAAAAGTTTAATTAATTTTTCTTTGTTTAAACTTCAAAATTTCTTTTTGTGTGGTTTCTATATTTTAAACGAAAATTATTAAAATCACAGCTTCTTATTTCATCGAACGAGTTTTTCCTCTTATCAAAAATAATAATAATAAACTAAACTTACAAACCTATGTAAAAAAATGAACAGACCATAAAACCAACAACAAAAATAAAATTTTATTTCAGTACTATTACATTGAACACAACGGTATATATCAGCCTTTGTAAAAGTCCTCATTAGAACCCACGCGATGGCGCGTATAATACAATCTCGTGTTCATGTTCCTTTTTCTTTATGCCCACTCTTTTGGAAGTCGGTGCACTACGGATGGCTCTACAGCTTGTCTTGGCATTGATTGTTCAACCTGCTGTTGGTAGTGCTTCTGACTTCGGTGGCAAGAAGAGTCGCCCTAGGGCACGAGATGAGTCTGCTCTTCCGAATACAAAACTGAGGGTCCGTAATCTCCGTTTGCTTCCTCTTCCTGCCGTTTATTTCTTTTCTTGTTTCATCTTCGTTTTAGGATGGAAAGGGGCCAGTGTGCGTAACGATGCTCTAGAACGCAGATCTCATAAGTTTTGTAAAAATTTTCCTATTCTAGAATCTGGCTTAAGAACCCTCCACCTCAGAATTTTTTTTATCATAAAACGTCCTATCTCACCTGTGTTGCATTTTCATTGGGATAGGGTGTTCTTTCACTAAATTATGAAAAATAGCGATATGGAAAAAAAACATTTTGAGATGGGCGTTCTTAAATCTTTTTTGAAGTCGAGTAATTGATCTGCCGTCGATATTTATTTGCGCTCTAGTCATAAACTACAAGAAATGTTTAACCTTTTTCATTGTCTTATCTACTCCTCAACATTCTTAAAATTCTTAGGTCGAGGAAGCTTTTAGCTTAAGCGCTGTACCGGCATACTTGGAGAAATGCAACGGTCAAATAAGTGAATTAGTACAATTGGTGCGTACGGATTTGGCGACGGGTACTAGATTGACTATAGAAGCTTTGATTGTATTAGACGTGCATGGTTAGTAAGTCATAGTGCCATATGCCTAGCAGCTTAAATTCACGTGCACCTTCACTTAACCTTGCATATTTCAGCACGTGATGTTGTTAAATATCTGATTGATACAAAAGTAGAAAACACAACAGAGTTTGATTGGATCTCTCAATTGCGTTATTATTGGCGTGAAACAGACAGTAACAATGACTAAAATTTTCATATAAAACTTTATGACCTATTCATTTTTTGCAGAGGGTGAGGAATGGGTCTGCGTTAGTATGGTCGTAACGGATGTGAAATACGGCATGGAATATTTGGGCAATAATCCACGTTTGGTTGTGACGCCCTTGACTGATCGCTGTTACAGGTAAGTAGATACATTTAGGGTTCAAGTACGTATTTTTCTGACTCTCTCTCTCTCTATGGCGCGATATACAACAGGTATATCATCATAAACCTCCTAAGAGATTTTTGCGCCAAGCTTCTCTTCCAATTTGTGGTGTGCCGATTTGAATTTTCCCTACAAATTGGTGGGACCTACAGTTTTTTGCCGACTCCGAACGGCATCTACAAAGGAGACGAATTTTTTGCTGAGAAGCCTGTCATGGCAGAAATACACTCGGAGAGTTTGCCAAACCACTGCCGAGGGGCGACCCCGTTTTGAAAAACTTTTTTCAAATCACTTTGACTAAACTAAAACTCGTAAAACTGTCAAAAATAAGCGTACGCTGAGAGCGACAGAATGACATTAAAAAGTACGGAACTGATGTCTTGTGAAAAAAATCTGTCAATTTGCAAAATACATGCAAGAGTTTATTTACAAATGGCTTGAAATCGTTGATCGTTTGACACATGGGCCAGTAGTAGGCATCAAAAATACTTCTGACTTTAACTCACAACTTCGGGCTGAGAAAAAACCCTATTACTCACAATTAAATCTGGTTTTTTGTGCTCTCAGTAGTCAAATAACCGAGTACGAGATACATTAGAAGATATTACCTTACTATAAATGACTGCTTCTGTACGGGATCACCACTATACATAAATGTACATTAGGGTGTGTGGCTAGTTCGGTATTGTATCAAGTTTATTTCGGGATTTACGATATTTTTCCTTAATTTTATTTAAATATCTTTGGATGGTCGCACTAGTATTTCGGGATTTTCAGGATTGTATAAAGAATATTCTGGGACCGTTTCGGTATTTTCACAATTTTAAAATTTTTATATCAATATTTACGGAGCTACTTTCGGGACAAGATCGACGTTTCTTCGAATTTAGAATTGAAAAAAAAAGAAAAAAACAGTTTTATCATCATAAACGTTAAAAGAGATTTTTCCTGCAAATTGTCGTGAGCTTCAGTTTAGTACCCACTTCGAACGGCATTTGCAAAGACAGATGAATTTTTGCTGAGAAGCTTTCCATGACAGCAATAAGCTCGGAGAGTTGTAAAATTACTGCCGATGGGCAATTCCGTTTTAAAACCACTTTTTGAAACCAATCTCGATGTTACCTGTCCCAAAGCTCGAACCTTGGATCTTCGGTGTGGTAGGCCAAGCAAAACTATTGCCACGCGACACCACGGCGACCATAAAAAATTAAGGCGGCAGAAAAAGTTATAAGCTCTTACAATTTTGGATAATTTTTAAAGAAAATTTTAATTGCTGACAAAAAATTTAAAATTGTTATTTTATTCATACACAAGTCGATAACTGGTTACAAAAAAAATTGGCTATTATTTCGGTACGAAATGCCAGACGAATCCAGTATAGAAAATGTTCAGCAGTGGATACGAAAATTTGTGCCCCTACCCATAACATGTTTTTAATGGCTTTGTAGATAATAATTTTACATATATTAAACCAAATAAATCAAAGTTTGACAGCAAAAGCACTGTCATATCGAAGTATTTACATGGCCATACTTTCATACATACAAACACAAATAAAAACGACAAGGAAGCCATTGATACCATTCTGAGTTTTTATAAAATTTTTTGTCTACAAATTTGCATTTTTTTCTTGCATGCAAAAGCGATAGAGCTTTTTTCTTTAAAGTTAGCATTTTTTACTCCACAGAAAGCCCTTGAATCATACAAAACACTTGCTGACCACACTTTTTTCTTTAAAGAACGCTAATGGGTGCACTGAAGCTATGCTTAGGTGGAGCACCAGAAGGACCTGCTGGAACGGGTAAAACGGAAACATGCAAGGATTTGGCAAAAGCAGTAGCTAAGAAGTGTGTGGTATTCAACTGCTCAGACGGCTTGGATTACAAGGCATTAGGGAAATTTTTCAAGGTAATAAATAAATGATAGACTCAGCACTTCTGACAAATGCTGCACACTCAAAACATTTTTAAGGACACAAAACACAAACAAATGTAAGGTTAAGCAAAAAAAATATATTCTTTATTCGTTGGTTAATCTCGTCGAGGTACGCAATGTTATATAGTCCTACTTAAGTACTATTAGATTAATGCTGAAAATTTTTAAACACGACGTTGACGGTATTTCAGACGACGTACAGCCTTATAACGGTAACCATCATCAGCGAGTACAGCGGACTCTTGTGGAGCAAAGGAAACTTGTTGAGCAGATTCTTGTGGAGCATGAGCCACTTGCTGAACGGCTTCTTGTGGAGCGTAAGCAACTTGATGTTCAACGGAAACTGATCCAGCCTGTACGGGGGGCAAGTAATCGTTGGAAGGCAGTTCGTTCACATCACGACGGTGACGGTACCTAAGCCGACGCACAGTTTTGTAACGGTAACCATCATCAGCGAGTACAGCGGACTCTTGTGGAGCAAAGGAAACTTGTTGAGCAGATTCTTGTGGAGCATGAGCCACTTGCTGAACGGCTTCTTGTGGAGCGTAAGCAACTTGATGTTCAACGGAAACTGATCCAGCCTGTACGGGGGGCAAGTAATCGTTGGAAGGCAGTTCGTTCACATCACGACGGTGACGGTACCTAAGCCGACGCACAGTTTTGTAACGGTAACCATCATCAGCGAGTACAGCGGACTCTTGTGGAGCAAAGGAAACTTGTAGAGCAGATTCTTGTGGAGCATGAGCCACTTGCTGAACGGCTTCTTGTGGAGCGTAAGCAACTTGATGTTCAACGGAAACTGATCCAGCCTGTACGGGGGGCAAGTAATCGTTGGAAGGCAGTTCGTTCACATCACGACGGTGACGGTACCTAAGCCGACGCACAGTTTTGTAACGGTAACCATCATCAGCGAGTACAGCGGACTCTTGTGGAGCAAAGGAAACGTGTTGAGCAGATTCTTGTGGAGCATGAGCCACTTGCTGAACGGCTTCTTGTGGAGCGTAAGCAACTTGATGTTCAACGGAAACTGATCCAGCCTGTACGGGGGGCAAGTAGTCGTTGGAAGGCAGTTCGTTCACATCACGACGGTGACGGTACCTAAGCCGACGCACAGTTTTGTAACGGTAACCATCATCAGCGAGTACAGCGGACTCTTGTGGAGCAAAGGAAACTTGTTGAGCAGATTCTTGTGGAGCATGAGCCACTTGCTGAACGGCTTCTTGTGGAGCGTAAGCAACTTGATGTTCAACGGAAACTGATCCAGCCTGTACGGGGGGCAAGTAATCGTTGGAAGGCAGTTCGTTCACATCACGACGGTGACGGTACCTAAGCCGACGCACAGTTTTGTAACGGTAACCATCATCAGCGAGTACAGCGGACTCTTGTGGAGCAAAGGAAACTTGTTGAGCAGATTCTTGTGGAGCATGAGCCACTTGCTGAACGGCTTCTTGTGGAGCGTAAGCAACTTGATGTTCAACGGAAACTGATCCAGCCTGTACGGGGGGCAAGTAATCGTTGGAAGGCAGTTCGTTCACATCACGACGGTGACGGTACCTAAGCCGACGCACAGTTTTGTAACGGTAACCATCATCAGCGAGTACAGCGGACTCTTGTGGAGCAAAGGAAACTTGTTGAGCAGATTCTTGTGGAGCATGAGCCACTTGTTGAACGGCTTCTTGTGGTGCATAAGCAACTTCTTCAACGGCAACCGAGGCTGCTTGCGCTGGAGGCAAATATTCATTGATGGGCGCTTGACCTGCGGCTACGACCGCGACGATGGCGAAAAACGCGAGAAATAATTTCATATTTTGAGAAAAAAATTCTTTTTTAATCCACGAATCTATTGCTATTTAAATCCACTAAAACCGTAGCAAATGAACTAAACTGTGATAATGATGTTCTTGAATCCAACGCGAAGTATTTATACGAAAAATGGTTAACGATTTTATTTAAATTTTTTTCCAATGAGCAAGATTTACTCATCCTAAATTAAAATATCAACAAAAAATAATTGAAACAAAAAAGAATAACAATCAAAAAGTTTCAGACAATAGCTAGAATTCGCAAAAAAAAATGGCTGGTGAGCGTAGTTAGCGCTTTTTTGTTTTGGTATACATATTTATATGCTTTTTAACTTTTATTTTATTTTATAGCATAAAATACACACAAAACTTCACCAAAAACAAAACTCACAATACGTCAATCGTTTATATTCGATATTAAAATAGATAGTCCGACGACCACAAAGCGCTTGCCGGCTTAGCTTATGTTAATTCGTAACCAATTTTGTTGGCAAAGATTATTAATTAACCTCGCCTTAAGTGCTTTGCTAGAGCAGCACACACATTAATCGTTCTTCATCATATTTACATATTTATAGCCAGTTTTTGATTCAATAGACAATCTGGTGCCACTGAATTGCCGCTGGGTGTATCGCAGCAAGTTTACGCAGTGGACATTTCTCTTTTCTAGTTACTCATTAATCTTACCTTTATTTGCTTTTTGTGTTTTAAATCAACATCTGTTGCCCTACCTTCTTGGGATTGTCATTTCATGAATAGGTCATTAACCAAAAAGTTTATAAAGAAATGATGTGATAAATCGTATGCGGCTTAGAAAACAGTTGGGTCAGACAGTATTGTCTTAGCTTAGATTTTATGATTGCTTATCCAATGATTAATATGCCTTTGTGGTAGAAGCAGTGCCCATCAGACAATAATCGATGGGCATCATTGATTTTGTCATTAAACGCGTGCTGTACACACGTCTTAATGAAGATGCTGCGGCCAATGTTTATTCACGTGTGTTTAGCTCAAACTTAAATTTCGGGGCTAATTAGTTGGTATGTAAGTCACCGTGACACTTTGTAAAGGCAATTAAATTCACATAGCAACTACCATTTATTGTTAAACGCTGAAGTGAGTGAACACTTTTTTCTAACACGAATTTTACTTCAAACTAGAAAAAGTGATTCGTTGCGTTTTACACAATGAGCGCGTTACTTTATAACTTCAACTTTATTACTTTTTTAGGATTTTTAATTCAATTAGTTATAGCGGAAAGCTGAAACAGCGGAAATAATATTTTTTTAAGATATATGAAGCAAAGGTTAATAAAGTTCAAAGTCAAATAATGATGATAACATGTAGCCATACAAGCACACAGGTGAGACAGAATATATAAAAATATATATAATAATGTGTATAATAATACTCAACTTATCGCCTTAAAAAGAAATAAATATAGGGATAGAGGTGTAAATATAATAAATAATATCAAAAATTATGTATTACATAGAGACCGTAAATTTAAATTAGGATTAGTAATAGATTCATGATATGCTTGTTTTAATTAACAATGATTACTTCATTATTATTTTCAGAAAAAATAAAAAAAAAATAATTGTTTTATTATAGGTAAAAAATAAAAAAAAAAATCAAAAGCATCAAAAAAATTTTACTTAACTTACATTATAATTTTTTTAATAACTCGTGGCATATCCGTATCTAAAGTTTCATCTCCAAATGCAAAAAAAAGTCAAAAATAATTAAAAGTAATAATATTTGTTTACCTTTTTAGAATTGTTTTGCTCGTTAATAAAAAAAATATTTTTATAAGTCATGGCCACTTTTTATAAATAATAATACTAATATTATAATTTCGGAATTATTGATTTCTTATATGCATAATAACCAAAATTCGTAACCTCCAGTAAAAATGTTCTGTAAATAAACCGTATATTTGATTTCTATTTTTATTTTTTTATTTTTTTCAGTGTAAAAAATTATGATTTGTATTTTTATACTAGAGGGAGAGAAATTTACCTGCATGGATCTAGAAATATTTCCTATCCCTATCCATATCCCCAAACAACTTTCATATTTATTCACCCTTTAAACCTTCTCTGCATATATATAGATATTATTTTTTTTCAATTAGAAAATAATCTTTAAAAGTAGAAAGAAATTGTTCAAATTAGTACCGAAAACTTAACTATGGTCTTTTCGGCCTGTAGATTTTTAAAATATGACTAGAAATGAGCTCAAAGCCAAGAATAATAATTTTTTAGTAAAATCAAATAAGATTTTAATTATTTATCAAAACTATTGTTTTTATTTTTTACAAATTTCTTAATATAAAATACAGACAACCACTATACTGTGTGTCTAAGCTTTATGGAGGGCGAGTAGTTTTTTAAGTTTTTTTATTTGTATATTTTATTATTTATATTATATTATTGGTTTAGAGAGGAACAGGGGGACAGCGGAACACATGTTTAATATTGACCTTTTCATGCATTAATTGGGGCCGAGCACTATTTACTTTGAGGTATTGCGCGGGATTGGCTTCCTAATTTTCCCTGTGAAAAACCCCGATTTGGGATCGCAAAGCATAAACTATATACTTGGACTATTTCATAAGCTGGTTGCGAATTCAATAGCATGCAGCGCAAATGAAATAAACGAAAGGAAAAATTATAGCTTATGTCCCTTAAACAGTGTTTCTATAGATCTGTTTCGCAAGCTGCTAGACTTCTCGGTCAGAGAAAGTTTGTCACGCTCTCTTAACTATTAGGCTATCAAAACGATGGTTTATTTATTATCTTAACTCCTGCTTCTATTAGTTTTGACAAACAATTGCGCAAGTGGCAACAATCTGTTGGCGTTATCATTGCCTATGGTGGGCTTTTTAAAATGTGTCCAGTTTTGACACTCTGATTTGCTCTCGGCTTGTTTATGGTACAAATTATCACCAACAATTGATTTGTAAATTTTTCGGAATATAAATTTTTAAAGTATTCATGACTATAAACGAGCTCAAGGTTAGAAATAATAATTTTTTAATCCAAATAAAATACTACTCACAGTCAATAAAAATTAATCAAATTAAAAACAATAAAAAATGACAGAAAAATTTATTTTTCGACTGCAATTAACCCCTTTTTTTATTTGGTGGATTTTCTTTATTTTCGTTGATTTGGTTTTTTATACAACCTTATCGCTTTGGCTGTCACAGGAAGAAGAAGGAAAAAGGAGCCAACGCGAAGTTGGCTGCATTTCCGATAGCAAGTGACATTTACCAGCTGTCAGAAATGCATGGTTTAGAGTTAGTAGGCTCACTGATTTAACCATTGATTTTTCAACATTTGAGAATAATCGCCAGTTCCGTGCGCACCAGGAAATTACACTATTTTGCCGTCTAAACTACCTCAATCAGCCAAACAATATTACAAAAATATACTTCATTTTCCAAAATTTTAATATCAATGATTTCATATCCCTCTTGCCAGAAGCATAAATATGAAAATTTTATTATATCATTTTAGCGCCCGTCACTGTGTTTATAGCCATGCTTGAGTGCTTAGTTTATATGAACACGGTAAAGTACGGTAATGCCAGCTAAATCATTTATTTGTAATGTTTGTTTAATTTTGTTTGAGATGAAAAAGAGAATGGCAAATGTGCGAATTAAATTTCAAAAGGTACGAATTTGGTAACAACAAATAGAATGGCATGTCAAGCATCAAATTAGTCAAGACTGCGGCTGCGAATGGATTCAGTGCTTAAAATAATGCAATATTTTTTTTTCCTTTTAAAATTTTAGATTATATGCAAATTATGGTTCTACTTTTCGAAAGTCTTTGTTTCTAATTTAAAGTTTTAGCAAAATAATTTATACTTGTTAATATCTAGTTGTGCTTAGAATTGAAATCAACATAATCTTAAACGCATAACGGTTATACTTAATGGAACGAAATAGAGTTCTATATTTCAAACTAATCAGCAATAGAAAGTTATAGCGTGAAAGGTGATATATCAAAAACAACTTTGATGGCAACATTTATCTGCATCGAGAATACATTTGTGTTAACCAGAGGCTCGATTACAAAAATTACAGCAATGAGGTAACTAAAAAAAAATTAAGAATCGTCAATAAAGATTTATCACTCCAGCTCCGTATTAGCCGCATTGCTGTTGGTAGATACAAATTTGAGACTTTAAGGGACTTCGTCTATTTAGGAAACAGCGTTAATACCGAAAGTAATACTGGCCTAGAAACTCAACAGAATAGTAAACTGGTGTAATAAAGGTGTTCCTCTGGACAGCTAATTTTGCGAAGCACTGAAGTTGTATATCGATTAGAGGAAGATTAATAACCATCCCGGTTTCTTGCCTCTAACTTTAGAGCGCCAATCGAGAAATATTAGAAAAACGTAGCATTGTCAAACAAAACGGTCTATGAATATTAAATCCACATAATCATAGTTCCCCCTTTCGAATTCTAATGTCATTCTCAAATAAGATGCTAATATGAATAGAATTTGCATAAGCTCTCTAATCATTTCCGAATTGATTACTAGTGCAGTTCTCTAACATCTTTCCCGACTGTAGTGTTTATTAGTAGTCTAAATATTTAAATGATAGTTTCACCTCTATCTCTAACGATGTTACAGCAGATTTTATCTTTCAATTGCTGATGATCCCCTATAAATTTTCGTACGACATGGTGGTACAAACAGTTCTTTGCCCATTACGAATGAAGCCTGCTGGGGCTGTTGAATTTATGTGTGAGAAACTTTTCATTGCTAACCACTGTCCAGGTGCAACTCTTTTCTTTTTTTTTGAATTTTTATTTTAAAGTGACTTCGCCTGGACTAATATTTCGTAATCTGAGTTTTAGATAGTGTTACGGATGTTCGTCTATACATAAATTGATGTGATTAAAATTTCTAATGCAAAGCAAGTGTACATCTCAACTCTATATAACCATAACAACCTAAATATTATCAATTGCAATTTAATACAATAAAAATTGTGCTTATTGCTCTTAATATTTATTTTATTTCCTTCTTCACCTTATTATTACTTCTATAGAAAAAGTTGTTTTAGACAAGCAACCAAATTTAAGCTCACCATGAACTTAGTTCTTCTTACTTGCTTATATACTCATAGACATATTCTTCTACGAATATTTTATGTAATTTCACTTACATAAATGGCAAAACAAAAGCAAAATATGAGAACAATTCACTTTAAATGCTATTTCAAATTAAAAGCAAACCAAATTGCTGTTATAACCTTAAATGTTGTAGAAACAATTACAAAATCCTGACGAAACAATAGCCAAACCAACAACTCAAAAAATATAAAAGGAGCACCAACACATGTACAGACAAGTTCATACTACATTCTATGTGAATTTCTAAATTCTCACAAACTTACAAACTGCAAGAAATTTTATAGAAAAGTGCTTCTCAAAGATATTAAAAACCATAACGTTAAAGATTTATCGATAATTGCAAATGTGTTTAAGGGTCTGAACGGACAGCACTGCGGATGTTACGGATACGAAATTTGTTTTATTGAGATCGTAAATAAAACCATAAATTCTTCAGCAGCTTTCTCTCACTTTTTGGACTTAACTAGTTTTCTTTTAGTTATTTTTTACATTGAACACATATATTTCTTTCACCACCAGGATCAGAAATCTTCCAACTTTCCAACAGTAAAAAAATGTTGGTTTAAGTGAAAAGTGGGCTTAGTAGCTTTTACCGCGTTGCCGACGATATATATATACTACAAGACAGGGTTGGGTCACTTCCAATAAAAAAATTACTCAAATAAAAAATAAATTGCTTTTTTGTACCAACAATTTTTGTTGATTTTTCGGCCTGTACGTTTTCAAGTATTCATGAAACGAGCTCAAAGCCAAGAATAATAATTTTTCACTTTTTAATTCTTATGAAACTTATTGTTTTTATTTTTTAATAAGCATTTTTTAATTAATTATTCAAAGTTGTTTAACTGAATAGAGTAAGAAAAATTTGTAGACACAACCGGCATAGCTTTTCTTACAGATCCATTGCGGAAGCTGCTGGGCTTCTTTCCTCAGAGAAATTTTGGCACGCATTGCTAACCATTAAGTTAACAATATGCTGGTAAGGCAGTTCTGCTGATGATGATAAAACAGATCTGCCAAAAAATCCATCATAATCACGCTAAAAACTGTCAGATGGCGGAAATGGTTCATGCATATGGTAAAGAAGAATAGAATTAGGAATATAGATAACATCAAACCAGAATGACTTAAATGATCCCTAAAACAATTTCGAAATAGTGCTGGAAAAGTCGGAAAACAATCCCGAAAAGGTTGCAATATTAAATGACGCCGAAACAAATCAAGTAGTCCCCCGAAAGTAGTCCCATCAAAAGCTTTTTTTTCCCCCAATAATGACCCCGAAATTAAGTCAAATCACCTCAATGGATCTCAGTTTATGAAGAAATAACTTCATAAATACACACTATTTCTACAAGTACAAGGTGGCGCAAAAGTAATCCTCCTATCAGAAAATGCTATAAATTTTGCGATTGGCCCCTAAAGTCAGTTCTGTTTTGACATTTGTGTAATGCACACATGGATATAGTTTTGCTGTACCTCAAAGTGTTTATTTTTTATTTCCAAAATCTTGAATTATAATTGAAATTTTATTGGTTATTCAAATTTGTTCACTAAAATGTTCTAAAACGCTCATTGCTGCTATAAGAAGGAGAACGATTTTATTTAAAAAAATCAACCACTTTTTTGTTTCTTAGTCCAAGCGACAGGAGGCGGAACTAATAGCGAGTGTTTAAATCAATGATGAATTGCAAGTGTTTAAATAGAAAATTCACTTTATTTACAAAGGAACGCTTAACACTAACAATATTGATTTGTATTAATTAATGAATGAAGGAAATGATCGTATATAGCAATATACGTAGATGATTGTAAAATGATCATGAAAATTTCTAGTTTAATGTGCTTTACAAAAGCGAATGAAAATTACATTTAATGTATTGAAATAGGTACGATGGAATTCAATGATGATTTAATAAAGCTTGATGATTATATATATATATATATATATATATATATGTTGAATTAAAGTTGTTGGTCCGAAAAGGGTACACCGCAAGTGGCCCGACGAAATAAAGATATTCTATTTGTAACTTACTCAATTGCTGGAGAAATTATACTTCCCGTGCTATGGTTGGTGGTATATATTTGCTCCTTGACGATGCGTAGATTATATGATAACTTGAGGCTTGATTACAATAAATATTGTCGGGAATCACTTGCCGGCGAATAGTCCACTTGTCGGTGATGAAAAATGAAAGAGAGACGGAATGCATAAAAACACTTGCTTTTATGCAGTAACATCACTGGAAGGCAACTCCAGTGAGTTTGTTGGAAGTGCTGGATGGCAACTCCAGTGCACTTTTTCGAAGTAACGCAGGGATGTATATAGTGTGGAAGTGTAGGAGGTTTGCATGAGCGCAAGTCATTCGAATATCGGAAGTGAACGCAAGGCACTTAGGATCCGTAATACTTAAAGGACTTTAAGTGAGCGCAAGTCACTTAAACATGCCGCCGCCGTTGCACTGGTGCAATTAAATTGCGAAGTGTTTGCAACCCTTTAATGGCTTGATCCAACTCGCTGCACAAGCGCGCATCCGATGGTCTTGAAGTGGTATGTAGTGTAGGACGTGGAGTAGACCGCGGATTAGCTCGTGGAGTAGACCGTTGATTAGTTCGTGGAGTAGACGGTGGAGTGGTTGGAGCTGGATCCTCTTCATCGTCAGATGATGGACGGTGTAAAAGCGTGTGATGCAACTGATGACAAATTTTGCATTTTGCGTCGGAGCGGCAATCCCTGACCCGGTTGTGGGTGCGGGCTAGGCAATTCGGGCAATATTCTAAAAATCGAACCTTCACTCTACGCTCCTCTACTCCCATTAGCTGGAATTCTTTACAGAACCTTAGTGCGTGAGAACGGAAACAGATAAGGCATTGATGCACATCCGGGTTGCGTGGAACTCTTTGCGGTCGCATGACATGTACCTCGGACGGCGGAGTTGAACGATGGTCGCGGCTTCTGTAAAGAGGATAGGTTTTAGTAAAAGAATGTTAATATTGTTATACCCAGAACTGGGTGTTAGTCAACTCGGTGTGGATGGGAAGAGGGCACAATTTGACGACTGGTCGAGTAAAGGTACCATGTTGCGTCCGAACGTCGGCAACCCTTATATGACGGTCCGACCCCTGATACACCTTTTCTATTCGGCCTAAGCGCCATTCGTTTGGGGGAACTAACTCATTTTTTATGACGACAAAATCCCCTTCAGAAAGATCATGTTGTGGATACTTCCATTTGTACCTCTTGTGAAGTTCTTTAAGGTACTCATCTTTCCATCTTTGGCTAAATTGATGATGCAATATTTTAAGCTTTTCCCAACGATTTTGTAATGAAAGGTTGTCTATTTGTGGTTCGGGCGCTGCCAGCAAAGGAGCTCCTCGTAGAAAATGTCCTGGAGTTAAGGCTAGCAGCTCATCTGGATTGTCTGACATAGGTGAGAGTGGTCTGGAGTTCAGCAATGCTTCTATGCGCGTTAACAAGGTAGAAAGTTCTTCGAAGGTAAAATGGTGGCTTCCAGCAATGCGTTTGAAATGTAGTTTGAAGCTTTTGACCGCTGCCTCCCAAAGTCCACCCATGTGCGGGGCGTTGGGAGGTAGGAAATGCCATTCGAAGCCGTGAAGAGAATATTTTGAAGCTATGTCTTCAGACGATTCTTTGAGAAATTGCTTGAAATCCTTTTGAAATGCCCTATTGGCGCCGACAAAGTTTTTGCTATTGTCGGAGAAGATACGTTTGGGTAGGCCACGTCTTCCCACGAAACGGGAAAAAGCGGCTTGAAAAGCTTTGGTGGAGAGATCCGAACATGGTTCCAGGTGGATAGCTTTGGTTGAAAAACATACAAAAACGCAAACGTAACCTTTGACTATTGATGCTTTTCGAAGAGGTGATGATTTAAGATCGAAAGGACCTGCAAAGTCTAGTCCTGTAAAAGTAAATGGTAATGAGAACTTGCAACGTTCTGGTGGTAGGGCTGCCATGATTTGCGATCTGGTGGTTTTTTTGAAGATTGTGCATGTTTTACAGTTGCGTATGCAAACTTTGATTTTTGATTTTAATCGAGGAATGAAATATTCCTGTCTTACGGTCCTGATCATTAGCTGATGCTCAGCGTGCATCAATAAATTATGGAGGAATTGAAGAAAAATGTAGCAAAACCTTGACGATTCAGGAAGGATTATTGGATGCTTCTCATTATATGAGAGATCAGAGTTGGCCAAACGGCCGTTTACTCTGAGAAGGCCATTTGTATCGAGGAAGGGATTCAAAGACAGAAGCGGACTCTTCTTAGAAATCGATTCTTTGTTTGATAGTTTAAGATATTCATTAGGATAACGCCTTTTTTGAGCAAGTTTAATAAGGCGCGTTTTAACAAAGTGGATTTCTGCCTGAGTGATAACTATCGATTGGTAATTGGTTAGTGGAGTGGACTGTATGGATTTGATTCGATGGATGAAACGAAAAACGTAGGATATCACTCGCAGTGCTTTTGGCCAAGACGAAAAGCGGTCTAAGATGTCAGGTTCCGCTTCCAAAGTATGTAGAGCTTCGACTTTTCGTTCTTCTTGAAGAACAACATTTTTCCGACTAGAAATGGGCCATTGCTCCGGAGGTTTAAGAAGCCAGTCTGGTCCGGTCCACCAAAGAGATTGCTGTACCAAATCCTGTGCTCTACACCCTCGAGTACCGAGATCTGCCGGGTTATGGTTAGTGGATACGTGTCGCCATTTGCTGTTTCCAACATTTTGGATGATTTCAGATGTACGATTCGCCACATACACCTTCCATGTACATGGTGGTTTTTCGAGCCACGCAAGGACAATTGATGAATCGGACCATAAAAATGTTTCAAAATCTCCTAAAGGAAGTTGATGGGTTAGATTTTTGATGCATTTGGAGAGTAGGACAGCACCACACAGTTCTAACCGTGGAAGGCTCACTGTTTGCAAAGGCGCTACCTTTGTTTTTGCAAAAAGAAGGTGTGACGATACTTTACTGCCCGATTGAGCGCGAAGATAAATGGCTGCACAGTATGCCTTCTCCGATGCGTCACAAAATCCGTGTACTTGGATCTTATGGTAAGGGGAAAACTCAGTCCAACGTGGTATTCGAATTGTTTCGATAGAACGAAGGTCAGTAACAAATTGAACCCATTTTTGAAGCGACAGTGGTTTAACGCCTTCATCCCATTCAGTACCTTCTAACCATATCTGCTGCATTAATATCTTTCCCTGAATTAGAATAGGCGCTAGCCACCCTGCGGGGTCGAAAAGTTTCGAAATAGCTGACAAAATTTGCCTCTTTGTGGAATTGGTAGGTGGTGGGGTTTGCTCAATTGTATACGAAAAGCAATCGTTTAATGCGTTCCAGCGAATACCGAGAGTTTTTGTCGAACTTGAGCAATCAAACTTCAAGAAATCAGAATCTAACAAATCTTCGGGTGGAATATGGCTAAGAAGTTCTGGGTGGTTCGCAGTAATTTTCTTAAGTGGAAACCCTGCGGAGATCAGACATTGGATTGTTTGGTTTTGTGCCTGGATGCAAGACGGAATGTCATGTCCCCCAGACAATATGTCGTCTACATAAGTTTCTTTGGTCAAGATTTTCTGGGCCAGAGGGTAGAAATCCTTCGAGTCATATGCCAACTGGTGTAATGTGCGAATGGCCAAGTATGGCGCACAGTTTACCCCGAAAGTTACCGTCTTCAGTGCAAAATCTGTAAGTTTTACTGCCTGGTCCCTACGCAAGAGGATTCTTTGATATTGTTGATCGTCCTCATGCAAGAGAATTTGGCGATACATCTTTTGTATATCTCCGTTGAAGACGTACTTGTACAGACGCTAATTCAGGATAACGAACATAAGATCAGCTTGCAGAGTTGGGCCTATGTGGAGAACATCGTTAAGTGATGTTCCAGATGAAGTTGGTTTTGAGGCATTAAATACCACTCGAACTTTGGTGGATGTACTATCTGGTTTAACCACGGAATGGTGTGGAAGGTAGTAAGAAAAATAGTTTCCATTATGGTGGATTTCTTCCGGAGGGATCGGTTTCATATGGTCAAGAGTCAGATATTCTTCTAGCACCCGATTGTATTCGATTTGGAGGGTTGGATTTTTACTAAGCGTATGTTCCATTCGAATCGCCTGCTTCATCGCTTGCGACCGGGATGGACCTAGGGAGAGGTGGGTAGGAAATTGAGATTTGAACGGTAAACGCACTACGTATCGTCCATCGCTTTGGCGCTGAGTCGTTTTCTGGTAGAAATCTTCGCAAGTGATTTCTTCAGCTGACAATGGATGCGATTCAGTCATTGCTTCTAGTTTCCAAAAACGCTTGAGTTGGTCGTTAAGATCCTCATTTGAAATTTCAGTCGCATGTGTGTGGAAACCAGAACATTCCGTGGAGGATAATGGTCCACTTAAGTACCAGCCGAAAATGGTGTTTTGCGCAAGAAGACTACCAAGGACGTGATGTTTGACTCCTTGGAGAAGAATTTGTGGAATAAGGTCACTGCCTATAACTAGATCGATCTGACCAGGGGTGTAAAAGAATGGATCCGCAAGATCTAGGTCCTTAATTTCCAACAAATTTGGTTTTGGTATTGTAAACGACGGTAGAAAACTTGTAAGTTGCTTTAGGACGATGGCGTTTGTATGGATACGGGTATCGTGGCGTTGGGATACCAGGATCAGTTGGCAGACGCGGTTCGCGTTTTCGACGAACTTTCCGCCCATTCCCGTAACTGAAAAGTTTTCTTTGTAAGTAGGAAGTTGTAGGCGATTTTGTATCTTTTCTGATACGAACGTTTTTTGTGAGCCTTGGTCAATTAAGGCTCGTAACGTGAAGGTAGAACCCATGTGTTCGATTTGCACTTGGGCTGTTGGAAGCAGCGTTTTCTCATGATTCGCCGAGAAGTTCGCTTGGATATTAGAACCAGAGTTCTTGGAAGATGATGGAGACTCTTCCCAATTGCCGTCGGTGAGGTCAAAGATGGGATGTCTGGATTGCTGGGAGGATTCCGTATGCATAAGCTGGGTTGCATTTTTGGAGGGTGTGGTAGAGGTAGTTCTACTGGATGCCTTTGATTCGGGCTTGTTTGTTACTGGTAGATGTAACATGGTATGATGGTTTTTTTTGCAGTGCAGACATCGAAAGTTACTTGGGCAATTGGCGACAGAGTGATTGTATGCGAAGCAGTTGGTGCAATACCCGACTTGTTTCACAAACTTGGTACGTTCGGAGACACTAAGTTTCCGAAATTCGGGGCAGGATTTCAAGGTATGGTTGTTGTTGCATAATTTGCAGGTAAACGCAAGTTTTTCTTCTGAATGATACGACTGTATCTTAGATGACGATTTCTGTGGAAGCGAGGTGCGTGGCCTGCTGGTTTTGTACCCATGTAGGCGTTCGACCACTTCGTAACGACTGGTTAGGAACTGGTCCATTTGTGACCACTTTGGAAGTTCTTTCCTAGACTCTAGGGATTGCTCCCAGAGAGAAAGGGATTCCTCAGGGAGCTTCGAGGAACACAGGTAAATAAGGATTGGGTCCCAATCCGAAACAGAAATTCCCTGAGATTTAAGGATAACGAGGCAATCGTTGATGGTATTCTGAATCTTTTGGATGCCTTCGCTATTTTCCGAGGTGACTGGAGCGATATTGAAAAGCGTTTTCAGCTGTTTATCTATCAAGATTCTTTTATTTTCGAATCGAGCTCTTAGCGCTTCCCAAGCTAAAGGAAAATTCTCATCACACAAGGTATATTGTTTGACAATAGCACCTGCTTTCCCTCGGGTCTTATTTCGAAGGTGGTATAGCTTTTGAGCGGGAGTCAATTTTGGGTGGTTGAGGTAGACGGCCGTGAACATATCGCGAAAGGAAGGCCACTCCTCATAGCTACCGTAAAATACCTCGGTGTCGCAAGGAGGTACTTTAATGCAGGGTACAGAATTTGGGTTAAAAGCGTGGGACTGACGGGAGGTACCGCTTGCTTCGGCTGAATTGGTTTGATGAAGTTTAAGGTGGTCTAAAAGGTGTGATTTACAGATATAGAAGGAGTCGGTGCAAAGTTGAAATTTATTATGGGCTTCTTCTTTGAAGTCCGCCGAAACTATAGCTTCTTCCGCAATACAAACTTTCTCATAAGAAATTCTCAACATATCCCACCGGGAGTTGAGATCTTGTAGTTTCACATCTAATAAGGAGTCCGTTTGATCGTATGGATCCTCCTTTTGGAAATTGGTACAAAACTTGACTACATTGTTCGAGTCGAATATAAACTTCGACATTATCGCGGTAGAGAGTGCCATAGTTGAAACGCAAAAGAATGAAAATTCCGGAAGCTATTTGGTGCGAACAAATATATACTTGTGCACGACAAAGAGTTACTTGATGAGAAGAAGACGATTTGGTAGTACTCTGAGTTTAAACCCTAGTTAAAACACTAAAGACGCAAGCCCAGTTAAACTGTTAAAGCTATAATCTGTAACTCCACTTAACTAATGGTACAATGTAGACGTTCGCAAGACACTGATAAGAAGAAGAGATTCCCACTGATCCCCAGAAATATACGTGTGATGTTAAATATATACGTATGATGTTAGATATAAAGTTTAAATGCAAATAAACATATGAATTTAGATATATAAAGTTTATATTAAACCTGCTTTATTAGCTGATTGACCCAAAAAAACTTTGATTCCGCTGTACTATCGGATTGACGCAAGCAATTTTCTTATAAATTTAACAATTTTTCAAAGATTAGTGACTTGTAAAAATCCTATAACGCAAACCAAAGTTGTTACGCAATTTTCTGTTTCCTAATTTAGCGCAAATTCATATACCGCAACGTTCATATGTCTGACCAAATGTATGTATGTATACACGAATTGGTACAAAATGCAAAGTGAAGAATCTTATACCAGAATGTGCAAAAGGTATTTAGTTTGATAATATGTTAATCCGTTAAAGAAAAATGTATTAAGAAAATTGTATTATTATATGCAAGTAGCTTTACAGGTGGGTATACATAAATATGTATGTTACTATTTGTGTGCATCTGCACGAAATACTTTATGGCAAAACTGCCTAAGATGATATAACGAAGACTGAAAATTACGAGAGAATTTATTAGTTAGTATTTTAAACCGATGGTTTAGATATTTTAAAGTATTGAACTTATTGATAACAGGAATTATTTTCTATAATGCTACTGCAAATAGCGTGAGGGGGTTGTGTTGCAGTTTTGCAACAAGTGGGTATATATGTATGTATGAAAATACACGAAAAATAGTACCGAGGAATGGTTGGAATTGAATCGCGCTATTTGAAAAATAGCGGGATTCTGATGCACATACAAATGTACATATATGTATTGACATATATGTATGTCCGTATATGCAAATATACCGGACCCCGTTATGTTTAATCAGCCGATATAAATGCCTTCAATTCCAATAAAATTTATTTAAAAACTCACGTGCGTATTAGCGCTGTCCTCATATTTTTGCTGATTCGTAAATGTATGGTCCTTTATTAAAAAATGCTGATAAATGCTGGCGCTCCAAAGGGGTACTCCTTTTGCCGCTACTTTGCACACTAATTAATATAGTTATATTTTTGAGCACCACCTATTACTTTAGTAGTATTACCAATAGTTTTTTTGGTCGGGAGTTGGAAACTAACTAATTAACGTCAAAAATACTGTATTTAGGTTTTTATTTTAAAAATTTGGACACTCAATAGAATTTTCGATAAGCACAACCGAATGGAAAAATTTCGAATGAAGATAATTGTAGAGGTCGCACTTTACGAACAGTGTTGTGTTTTTTGGTTGCGTTGCCACTGGTTCAAAATTTGGCTCGCAAGGACCAATGTTTAAATCAATGATGAATTGCAAGTGTTTAAATAGAAAATTCACTTTATTTACAAAGGAACGCTTAACACTAACAATATTGATTTGTATTAATTAATGAATGAAGGAAATGATCGTATATAGCAATATACGTAGATGATTGTAAAATGATCATGAAAATTTCTAGTTTAATGTGCTTTACAAAAGCGAATGAAAATTACATTTAATGTATTGAAATAGGTACGATGGAATTCAATGATGATTTAATAAAGCTTGATGATTATATATATATATATATATATATATATATGTTGAATTAAAGTTGTTGGTCCGAAAAGGGTACACCGCAAGTGGCCCGACGAAATAAAGATATTCTATTTGTAACTTACTCAATTGCTGGAGAAATTATACTTCCCGTGCTATGGTTGGTGGTATATATTTGCTCCTTGACGATGCGTAGATTATATGATAACTTGAGGCTTGATTACAATAAATATTGTCGGGAATCACTTGCCGGCGAATAGTCCACTTGTCGGTGATGAAAAATGAAAGAGAGACGGAATGCATAAAAACACTTGCTTTTATGCAGTAACATCACTGGAAGGCAACTCCAGTGAGTTTGTTGGAAGTGCTGGATGGCAACTCCAGTGCACTTTTTCGAAGTAACGCAGGGATGTATATAGTGTGGAAGTGTAGGAGGTTTGCATGAGCGCAAGTCATTCGAATATCGGAAGTGAACGCAAGGCACTTAGGATCCGTAATACTTAAAGGACTTTAAGTGAGCGCAAGTCACTTAAACAGCGAGTTTTTGTAAGGATCTATCAAAATCATCAGCATAACCCAGTCTTGCAATATTTTGTTCTAACGCAGTTTAGGTCTGCTCAAGAGAAAAGTTTCATCTTCGTGTTGTGAGAGTGTCTTATAGTTTTTTCATATTTCTTTGTTTTCCGCAATGGCCGATATTGATCTCCCGAATGATATTTTCCTTGCCCAAAAGTACTTGCCCCATGCACAAATTTGTATGCGAATATCAAAATTTTGTGCACAAACTGTCGGGTTTCTCGATCTCGATTTCGCCATTAATCTTAAAAGCAAGGTGTTCCCATTCGAAGGTAATCGTATAATACCACCAGTGCTACATGATACTTTGAGGATCACACAGACGCCGAAAACAAATACCAACTTTCCGAACTTCCACTTCCATGAACCTGTATCAATTTTTAGTTGCAGGACGTGCTTTGTAAGCAATTTAATGTACCAACATGCTGTCACCACCACTCCTATAAGTGGTTTAGTTCCGTTGTTATTGTCTTGTTTGTGCTCTTATTCAGCAGCTTGTTGTCAAGTGTATTTATTTATTTGTTTGCCTAGCAGGCGTGCTTTTGTTTATTTTACTTCGCGTTGTCTGCGAAACTTTCAATTTGCTACGAGTTCATTTGCATACGCCATATTTACTCGCATACAAATACATAACTATGTACACACATACATACACACAAACGTGCTTGTGGGCACATGCGTGAGCACATATGCTCTGCTAAACTCTTTCACTGACTCCTAACAATATGTCTCAATAATGTTAGCTCTGCATTTCGTGCTTTTATCTGCTTCTTTGATATTTTTTACAGCATTTTCCTTGGGCGATAGGCATGAACACGTAAACAAAGTGCAATTTTCTTTATAATTTTTCTTTCTTTTTTAGATGTATTTCTCTCCATTGACTACCTTCTTGTAAACACACAATTTGTTGGGCTTTTTTTTTCTTTCAGGGCTTAGCACAATCCGGCGCTTGGGCTTGTTTCGATGAGTTCAATCGTATCGAATTGGAAGTGTTGTCAGTTGTGGCGCAACAAATTCTAACCATTCAACGTGCTATTGCTCGTAAGGTGGTAAAGTTTTTCTTTGAGGATACGTTGCTGCGTTTGGATCCCACATGTTCCATATTCATAACAATGAATCCTGGGTAAGTAAGAAGCAATATAAAAACAAAAATCAAAATAAAAATAAGAAGGTGATAAAAAATTTGTTTAAGCCTATCTTTATATGAACGAACCAAAAAGCAGGCTATATAAAATGGTGGTAATAATGAATTTTGAATTTTAAATTGATCGAAGTTAATATTCATTCCTAATTTAAAGGGAATCGATTGCTTTTATGGCTCATTAATATAAAAGTAGCCTCATTATTATTATTTTTCTATTTTCTATCTACTTTTGTTCTGGCTTCTGAATAGAAGTCGAACTAGAAAACCCGGCCATGCTTCGCTGTGTCTCAGAACTTTATATATAATAGATTAAGCTTGATTTTAATCATTATGTCTCCTAAACCCGTTGATATATGGAACTTAATCACATCTTTTATTGCAGCACTCATTAGCAGCTCTCAATTGATACTCATATTGTACTAACACATTTTGGACCACCCTGGTACACATATTAGTCGATAACACCAATCGAAATAAGGCATATTTTAAATATTAAGTTAAAGGTCTAGTAATGCAACTGTGGAAGTTTCATTCAATTCCGTTAATCTGTTTTTGAGTGATGCGCGTTCAAACATCCAGACAGGCATACAAAAATTCTAAAATCTGTTGATTTGGATTCCATTGGCTTAGATACCAGCGACACATTCTTCAATAAGATGGCATGTGCATCAAGTTCAGAGCTTTGTTCCTACTTTTACGTCTTTAGATTAAGATTTTTCAGGGCCGAAAAATTAATTAAAATGCAATTTCTAAAGAATTGCTTAACCATTTCGATCCATGCTAGGTGACTTAATATTGCATTTGTTGAGTTCTTAACTATATTCCAAGATAATCAAGTTTTAAAGAAATTTTCTAAATATATCGTTGTTGTTGTTTTTGTTGTTGTTAAAATTGATTTGCTCGCCTGATGGGCACGATCAGTCTGATTACGGTTTTCCAACTTTAAGGTGTCTAACTCACTAACATTACGGTATCGATATCAATTTTGAAAGTATTTTTGAATATCTCGTGTTAATGTGCCTTATTTTCATCTGTTTCTAAACTATGTTCGAAGTTGCAAGTCTGTAGTTAACCTGGTTACTCAAAAATATTATTCCTCCAGTTTTCTTAATATCCCGATCTCTAAATCTCCTTATTGACTTAGGTGTTACAGTGGATCCTAAACTGGAATTCAAATCACGTATTGAATCTTTCGTGAACAAAGCTAAAGGAACTATCTCAGTCGTTGAACGCTGGTCTAAAGAATTCAAAGACCCATATGTTACTAAAACGCTTTTTACTTCTTTGGTAAGGCCATTATTGGAATATGCTTCCATAATCTGAAACCCGCAGTACCACATTCATTGTGATAAGCTGCAGTCGGTTCAAAAACAGTTTTTGCTCTTCGCGTTAAAAAATTTACTATGGGATCCATCAAGATATCTTCCTTCCTACTGTAGTCGCTTAAAACTTATACAGCTACCTACCTTGCAGAGTCATAAGGAGATGCTTGGAGTGTTATTTATAGTGAAACTCACAAAAGAGATTGTAGATAGCCCATATTTGCTTCGCGAACTTTCCTTTAATATCTCCTTTAGATCACCTAGACATCTTCAACCTATTTCTTTAAACATATGCGGATCGAATTTTGAGTTGCATTAACCTCTACGTTGTTTTTGTTATGATTTCAATAAGCACTGTAAGAATATGGATGCATGCGACTCGCTGCTCGGTATTCAAAAATATTTACTTACTGCCTTAAACATGTAATGAGATTCAAACTCTTGGTATCAACCTCATTGTTCGCAGAATACTGATGAGTCCCTCCCGGTTTGTGCGCCCCCTTCTGAGCACTACGCATCAGCTTCTTACTGAGCTAACATATGATAAACATACGTATAATATCTGCTTGTAAACTACTATGTTAAGGAAGTTAAATTTGTATACGTTTTACTTTATGTACTTGTAATATGTATTTATTTCTTCATTTTAAATAAGCTGTAACTAATCTATTGTAAACTACAGGTTTCTACTTTATTTTATATTCTCCTGTACATTACGCCTGTGCTGTCTTTATGTACATTTTCAAATTTAGTCTGTGAGAATTATTAAATTTTTAGACTATTTCAATAAATATGAAAAAATAAATAAAAACCTCTCACATTACATTGCCGACGGGTTCTAAACCATGTCCTACATTTATAAAAATTGCGCTGCTTGAGCCATCTAAGGTATACTTTGATTGACCGGTTCATCCTCGGAGTAAGCGGGCAACCAAGATAGCGCTTTAATATAAAGGTATTAAAAATGGTTACTTCATTTACTTGAGCGTTTTTTTAGATGATAGTTATAGAAATAATATCAACTATTTGTGGCAAATAATTCCACATTGTGGTCTCCGTGAGGATATGAGCTCTTCAGTTTTTGCATTCAAATATCGTGGAATTGCAAGCTTATGTATATTTTCAGTATCTCTTGTACACCTTTGTTTGTGGTTTTTCTTTATTTTCATCAAGATATTTTCATATTCCTGGTTTTCTTGTTGACATTTGAGCATTAGGATGTATCTTTCTGTGTTCTCGACAAATTTTCAATCTTGATAAATAATCAAGAAAAAAGTATTTGTATCATGTTTTTTTGAATTTTACGTCAAAAACAATAAAAATAATTCTATTTTTGAAGCAAAATTCAAAACACTGATACAGATATTTTTTCTTGATTATTTATCAAGATTGACAATTTGTCAAGAACGCAGAATCGGTGGGTTAGTATGCAGAAATATTTTTGTTGAGCAACAAAGCAAGGCTCTTTCTAGAAAAGATCCTTTACTGTGATTTCTGCACTAACAAAAATATGAGTGACCTTAGAGGACATAGTGAGGCGATGATATCTTCAGGGATTTTTAAAAAAGTTCAAGCCTTCCTCTTACCTTTAGTTCGAAACAGCAACTGTTTCCAGCGTTCAATTCTATTGATTATTTCTAGGTAGTGAAATTCAAACCTAATTCTGAATAAGCCCAGTTAAAATCCTCAACATAATCTTAATTTTCGAATTTCTCAACAAAGTCAATGCATTAGTTCTTATCTTCGAAAGAACAGCTATTCTAGAAGTAAAAAAGTGTAAAAGTGGAAATGCTCAACAACGAATGCTGCACAAACGAAATTTGGTCTACATGTTTGCCGACTGAAATATGCAAACACGCGCTTCACTCATCGATAAAATTTTCGTATTGCTTTTAATTAATTTTTTCAACGCAAAATTCCATGTTTTTTAAATGGTTGTGAATTTTTTACAATCAGAAATACCGGACATAGCGACCATTTACAGACGTTGTTTGCATTCTTTTACATTGTTGCAACCTTTTCTTTTTGTATTTGTTGTTTTCTTTTTGCTTTTTGCTTGTCGACATACAGTATAACTGCCGATTACAAAACGTTCTAACCACTGATATAAACAATGGAGAAGATATGATATAAATATGGAGAAGAGAGCATGTGTATGTATAGTGGCGGACATAAGTGTACATACAGCCGTTTTCTGCGATTCTCACCAATTTTGGGCTTAATAAAATTATTTTCGCAAAGACTATATAAAAGCATGTGACAGTTTTTATTACAAGAACTATAAATTTTGTTTTAGAAATGTTAGCAAAATTTTCAACTTTCTTCATAGAATTTTTAGAATTTTTGAGAGTATGAAGTATTGCAGGCCATTAAATTTTAGTATAATAATGTGTTAATCTTAAGTTTGTGACACATTTTGCTGATTTATGGTAATTTTTTTCATACAAAAAAAAATTGCGTTCATAAACTTGTATGAAGGAAAATGCAGAAGTCTTCAAGAAAAAAAATTGTCAAAAATCAGGGAAATGTGTCACGAACTTAAGATTAACACATTATTATACTATATATAATGGGCTACAAAACTGCATACTCCGAAAAATTCTAAAAATTCTGGAAAAAAAATTCAAAATTTTAATAAAATTTCTTTGATTTTCCACTAATTTTGTGTACATTTTTAAAACAAAATTTATAGTTGTTGTATTAGTCCTTGACACATGTTTTTACTCAAGCTTCGTTAAAATAATTTTATTAAGGCCAAAAGTTGTGAAAATCGCAGAAAACGACGGTATGTACACGGTATGTCCGCCACTGTAGGTATCCTAGCTGCACCATGACGGGGGAAGCGACGCAACTCCAAATGCCTTTTGGCGTATTTGACCAGCAATAAACAAAAACCGAAGCCCAAACACATACATAAAATATATTCACTACGCAAATTGTTACGAACAGAACAGATGTAATTTCGATCAGAAGCCTATTCCATTCATTAACCAATGTCGCATTTTTATCTCGATAGTGGCTTAGGCATAAAACAAGTTTGGGCGCTTTGCAGAGATTGAATACTAAATGCGTATTTTTGAAAAACAGCGAAGGCAAATTATATTGAGATATTTTTATTCAATAATTTTTCCATGTTCAAACCGGTTTCTGTTATTTTTGCAAATTTTTTTTAATGTTATATTATAAATAGAAAATGCGGAAAAAAACAAAAAACAAAGCCCACAGCCCTTCGGATACAACCATTTTGAAAGTGCTAAACTTGGCTTATCAACGAGCTTTTGGTGACGTATGTTAATCACTTGACCATCTGGCGATTGTTCATTTGAATGCTAATGTCTCATTTTCTATTTATTTTTGGTTGTTTGTATATAATCTGCACACAACGGAAAGCTAGTGACAGGCAGGCCAAATGATCCTCCACGTGTTTTTTCCACCTCGCGTGGGCCTTCTCCTCTATCTGTTTCAAAAACCGGAATAGAAAGGATTGTAGACTGAGATCCTTATAAACCGTGAGCTGTCCTAGTCGAGAGAGGTCTTTAATTTTCTGTTACCTACCCTATCCCAAGTAGTACTTGTGGAGCAGAGCGAATCTTCATTAATCTCAGATGGCATTATTTTCGCTGTTAACGCTTTCTTTCAAATAGGCTAACCCGCTGAAAGTCAAGCTCAGACTGATTTGAAATCTTATCGTGTTGATTTTCCTATCATGCCAGTATTCCTAGCAAGTCGAAAGGCGCACTGTTAAGGTCTAATCGCTATTATTGGTCCCGAAAGAATGCGCAGCGGTTTGAGACCTTCATCGGCTAAATTTTTCTTTGGTAACAATTTTTTTATCTAAATAGGCATATCTTGGTTTTTCGTGACCCCTTCCTATGGTTCCATCGTTAAGTCTTAAACGAGCTATTCTTGTATATTTGTTTATCTACACTATGTCAGAAACTTTTTAGCCGATTTGAATAAAATTCTACCTAGATATTGCCAATCAGAATATGTTATAAGGTTTTCACCTGACTAATTTTTATGTAATGAAATGAAATATGCCAATATGGGTATGAAACGAAAGGTATTTTACGTAGTATTTTAAGAAAAATATTTACATTTAGTGTTACCATCTATGATTGCCACCTCATCCCATTATATTTATTTGTTTTGTATATCTACGATTATCTAGAAAACTCTTTGAAACATTTCTGTAAAAGCTTCAGACCTTAATAATTATTTTTAGAAGTCTGGTAAACGAATTTTTTGAACTGATCTCAGTTCTTCTTAAAAACTGCCAAACCATTAAAGTAAAAAACTGTAACTACTAAGAGTTATGTAGGAAATAAATAGATCACAAAAACATTTGGCACGAAAATTTTCTTAGGGCGGGCAATTCCATACTATGCAAACTCAAACCATTGTTATGATTTTCTGAGTTCACGTTTTTCCTTTGAAAATTTGATAAAAACCAAAAATAAAGATGGCTAAACGTAGGAAAAAATTTTAACAAAAAACGATGGTTTTCGATTTTGAATACAAACATTAGACCAGCAAAGCCTATACAAAATTTAACGGAAAACTTTATATATTGATGCCGAATTTATTTTAATTTTATTTTTGGCACAGTCTAATAAGCATACTCAAACTTATGTTCTTATACTGGATCTGAAACCAGTTCCATCTGAAATGATATAACTTTCCAGTTAATACATTTTTTTTTTATGATTTTTACTCTTTGTGTGATCAATGAATATGGATTACCTTAATGTCTAGCTCGTGCCAGTGGCTATTTGTTAGCGGAAACAACTTTTAGATATATTTTCGTGCTTTCGTCATCATCTGTAATGTTGTGGTCATTTATCTTTCAAAGGTTTCGGCAATATTTGCTTTTTATAATTGATAGTCTTTACAAAAACCAGTGTATTGTTAGCTTATTATTCTAAAAGCTTGTTTCTAAAAAATAAAATAATACATACAAGCATAAGTACGAATATATAGTATTTTTTGTTCGCATATTGATGCTGCCCGACGAACAATGCTAGGACTTTATGTACATAAAAAATTGTTAAAACTATATTAATGAACGGAAATCTCTCAAACTTCGTAAGAACTTGCAATTTCAGCTACACGTAATGTTCTCTGAAGTGCAAAAACTTTATGGCGAAAATTTATGAGTTCGTGAAAAAAATGCTTGAGGAGTTGTAAGCGTTTTCGCTTAATTGCAGTTCTTGGTCACTAGATTAGCGATAGCAGTCGTCAATTTATTTATTTATTTAATTCTATTTTATAAAAGCTTAGAATTTAACTGTGATCCCGTACGAGCCAGATATAGTGAGAAATATTCAGTGGCTACTAGAAGTCAATCCCGTACTTTTTAGTGTTACACTATCGCTCTCACAAAATTTTAACTATCGCCGGTTTTACTAGTTTTAGTCAGAAAAGTATTGGACCTAAAAGCTGCTCAGAAGTTATGCGGATCGTATTTTAATTAATTTGCAAAGAATTTTGATTAAGTAATCAAGTATCAAAGTAGCGTGCGTAGACGTGTTAGAGAAATTTACAACATTATGGACCCTAATTGGTTGAATATGTTAAATTTCCCGTTTTCCTAGAATCACAGATTTAGCTACACTTAATGTCAAAAACAACTTAATTTATCTAGTTCTGTGTTGGTCGCTAAAACTTTACTAAAATTAATCCAACATATTTTTGTAAGTTTAACGAGCTCAAGACCAGTTGATAATAATTCTAGCTTAATTATAAATAGATATTGTCATTTTCTGGAAAAGTAAAAGTCTGATTTCACGCCATCTATTATTATTATTATTATTTTTAATAAAAATGTGTCTTATATCAAATTTAACAGCGCCTAAACAGCCACACATTCCCTGAGATGTTATTTGCATGAGTTTGAGAAACTTGAAAGCAAAATAACCTCGTTTCATGTTCCTATTACAACAAAAGATTCAGAATTCTGAATTTTCTTCAAAGTTCCACATCTCCCCTTACATTTATGATTTTTTAGCAAATATATTCGGTATCTCAAGCAAGTTCCGATATAGGGTTTTCTTCAGCAGATTTCTTGGACGTTTGAATATTTCTACGATGCATGTGTGGGTTTTGTTAACACACTCCTCTTCTAATAATACTCTTTGTATTTTTGATTAGTTTTATGTATTTACTTTACACTTCTTTACAGTTATGCTGGACGTACAGAGCTGCCAGATAATTTAAAAGTGCTCTTCCGTACAGTGGCCATGATGGTACCTGATTATGCTATGATTGGCGAAATCACTTTATACTCCAATGGTTTTGACCAAGCTCGAATGCTTGCACAAAAAATCGTACATACATATAAATTGTGCTCGGAACAGTTATCATCGCAATCGCACTATGATTACGGTAAGTTTAAATGTACTACTATATGTTTACTAGGGATGCTAGAAGTTTTGTTAACGGAACCGGGTGTTTCAAATTTGATTTGCCGGGACCGTTAGTGGAATTGGAATTGAAATAAGAAAGCGGAGATATGTAAAAATTTTTCGTTAATAAATACCTTAAAGATTTAGATTTCAATGAGGGTCATAGCCATTTAAGTTATTTTATTAGTTATATAATCTGTGAGATTTAAATAAGGGTTAACTTAAATAAATTAACAAACAAAAAATTTTGTCAAGGCTTAATCAACACTCCGATAATAAATTCGTTTTAAAAGAATCGCATCGAAATCAGAGTTGGTGCTCTAATCAATCGGAAGTTCCTGGCTTTCTGAATCGAAACTTCGAAACATCTCACCTGCTTATACATTCATATTTTTTGAGGCTTTAGATCAGAAGTGTTGCAAGCGCAAAATGTCCAGCTGGGCTTAAAAAACTCAAAAATTCCAACAAGAAAAAATTGCGAAAATCGTAAACGTTTTCTTTAATACTTATACCCGGTTTCGCGGAACAAGTTCTGCTTATTCCAAACTATAGAATGACGCTTAAAACTCGGTTTGGTGTTGCGTGAGATTAGGACCCTTACTCTGTAGTTCTATTCGAAAGAAAATGTTTTCGCTTTCGAGTGATTCGTACTTTGTAAGAAATTTTCGTGTAGAATGCATTCGTTGTTCGAGTTCCATTCTGAGCCCTTCGGATTTGATCTATCCCATTTTTGATTGCAGAAAATTTGGTACTCAATTTTCGAAAACATTGGCCAAAATGGTGGAAAGTTAGAAAATTCTATTCGACAACAATTTAGTAAACGGAAGTCCAAAAAAATTTATTTTCTTATTTTTTAGCAAAACAATAAGTCTTGTTTTCATTATGAAATCATTTTTATAGCAGAAAGAATTAAGCAATCGCTGTTGACAGAAAATAATTGAAGAATTCTAGTTAAAAAATTGAAAAAATTCAACAGGAGAAAATTTTTTATATATTAAAAAACAAAAAATTATTTAAAAAAGGTAAAATAAAAAAATTTAAATTACTTGTGCTTACTTTCGAACCTGCGATCACACGCGTGTTAATTAAGATTCTTATCACCTGCGCTACTGCGACATGTAAAACTGCGCTGCCTAATACTGCACTTGAGATCTATGGAAAGTGTTTTTGTAATTTTCTTTGTGCTTAAGATTTGTGCAACAGTGATGGCTACTATTATGGAATATTTTCTAAAGTAGATTCTAACGTACTACAAAGCGCCCATGTACATTAGAATCGCTTATTGCTTTCGAGTGAGAACAGCCTTTCGAATAGAACTATAGAGTAAGGACCCAGCCTTATCCAACGTAGAACTACTCTTGCCAAAAAATATAGAAGTGAAGTGAAATCTCAACGATTGAAGCTACACAAAGGACAACCAAGCAACTCTTTTTGGAAGAAAGATCTAGCTTTGAAAAGCGAGTGCCGAGAAAGACTTAATGATATAATACCTAGACATCGAGGTAGTTCCATGAATTGAAAGCTAGTGGCAGCAATATATTTCGCATGTAGCGCAAGGAGTACTATCGACACCCATCGGTGCAGGCAAAAGAGGTGGGAGATCTTCACCGTACTCGAATGGCTAAGTGGAGATCCTTTTTTGTTTCCAATTTGCGACAGTTGTTGAACTACAAAACTTGCTTAAATGGTTGGCTTACTAAGGTTACGATCTCAGCTGTTAATCTTATGAGTGTAAAAGCGAAGTATTACGAACGTAGCGATATGGTAGGTCACCGAATGTGATTTTCGCAAAATTTTTCAGACCATCTACTCTTCTCAATCTATGGCTACTGACATATTCATTCACTTCAAAATGATTTCTATTTATTGTTAGAAATCCCTGAGGATTGGTGCTTTTAAGGCATTCAATAAAAGAATATGTATTTAGGTATGAACATTAGGCTGGGTAAATTAGAAAGAATGAAAAAAAAACACTAAAATTTACAGACCGCATTATTAATTTTTAGAGGCCCATCATTGCAAATTGTCAAGGGAAATTGTATATATAGTCCAAAAAACTGATGCCAAAACATTTTTTTGACATAAAGGAACTTTTCAAGATCTTGTTACCTATGAGTTTAAAAAGAAATAAAATTTGTTTGTGTTTTTTTGTTGTTTGCCCGAATTTTGTTTACTCAGTGACATATCTTAAATCATTATTTACAAATATTACTAAAGCATACGAATTTCAATACAAATTTAAGGTTCTTTTTGCTCAATAGCTGGTTAATCTGCGAAACCTGGTCTTTAAATAACAGAGCCACAAAAACCCGCCATCAGAAGTGTTTCCTAACACCTTACAAGTGTTTCATCCCTAACCTCAAATCGTCGGCTGAGTGGAAGAACACCTTATTTCAAAATATTTTTCAAAAATTGCCATCTCTTAGAATTTGTTTCCATAAAGCTCTATTTCAGAATTTGTTTCAACAACGCCCTATTTCAAAATTTGGTTCAAGAATGACCTATCTCAGAATGAGTTTCAAAAGCACCCTATCCCAATGAAAATTCAATATATATTTTCAGCTTAAATAGAGCGCTTCTGAAATAGAGCGATATTGAAACGAATTCTGAGATAGAGCGTTTTTGAAAATTATTTTTAAATAGGGTGATCTTCTACTCAGCCGACGTAATAAACGAGAACAAAGAATATTTATTTTTTTTTGCTGGTTAACGAGCCTCACCCAGTTATCAAATTCTGATGCGGAATTCAAATTCAGCACACAATTCCCCTCAAGAATCTTTATCTTTTTTCAAACTTGAAAATACAAAATTTGTTTGGCTCAGTCTAATAAACATGCATTCATACACAATCTCGCTTCATTGTGCATCTATTTTTCTTGCAATTCTCGAAATCCAAAGTATAAAAGAATACTTAGTGGTGTTGCATTGACTAGCTGTTGTACTCCGCGTAATATTCACTCATAATAAGGAGATGGAGAAAAGAACGAAATAAAAAAGAAACTATAATAGAACGGAAGTGCATCGACAGTTGTCAGGTGATAGATATTGAGGAAACGTGAGTTCGAAGTTGACTCGCTTTGTGACATAATTCTTTTATGTCTTCCTTCCTTTCGTTTGCTGCACATCATCCACTCAAACCTGTCTAACTCCGCTTCCTCAATTTCATCTAGTCTCATATTTGTATACCTGGTAGTGCTACGCACATAAGGTATATTAACTTTAATCGCCTAACGGCAGCATGCCTGTGAACACGATAACTTGAGTAAATTTTGAGATATCTTAATGAAATTTGGTATGCGGGTTCCTTGGCACTCATCTTCGAGCGCTATTTAAAATGGGCGAAAGCGGATGATAGCCACGCCCAGTTTTTATATATAGAATATTTTCGAAAACACAAAAAAAGTGATTACTCAGTACATAATACACCTATAAGGATAAAATTTGGTGTATACATTAAGACTGAGGCATAAAATACATTGTTCAAGAAATTTTTGAAAACGGGTGTGGCACCGCCCACTTTTGATTAAGTCAAATTTAGAAATGTTATTAATCATAAATCAAACACCGTTTATGATATCGAAACGAAATTCAGCACGCAGTTTTCCAGGTGTGCAAGGAAAGTTTCAGGAAAAAATGGGCGAAATCGGTTAAGGTCCACGCCCACTTTTATATGAAAGATTTGGAAAAGGATCGTAGATATATTAAATAGGCAATAACTTTGCGTAAAATAGCTTTACATCATTTATATTTCACTTTTAAAGTTTCCGTAAACAAAGAAATCCAAAAACTTTAAATTTTCGCAAATGGGCGTGGTCTAGCCCCTTTTATAGTGGACTATTCCACAAATCCTTTTATGCCATAACTCCGCCAGAAATTGAGTTGTCGAAACGCCCAGTTTTTTAATATAGTTCTCAAAATTTTTTTTGTAAAATTTAAAAAGCGATATTTCTACAACTAAGCAAGTTGTATCAATCAGATTTTGCACACATAAGCGTTTTAAGAAAAACTCGGCCGCAAAAAAATTGTGTCAATTTTGAAGAAGTAGGCGTGGCGTCGCCCACTTTTCAGCATACAATTTCTGCTATTTTCAAAGGCAATCGCTTATAATTCAATGTTGATATTTCATTGAAAATTGGTCAGCTGTTTCCCAGTAGTATGTGTTATACTCCTGCCAAAAATTAGCCAAATCGGGAAACACACAAGCAAAATATTCGGGCACGTAGTTGAAAGCTCACTGCAATAGCGAAGTTTTATATCTTTTTTGATATTTTGATTTTCATACCTTTCATAAACATTAAATGTATGTAAGTATGAGAACAAGTAGAGAAAAGTTCGGGTTGGTGTCGAAATTCTGTATGTACAAAATTCTAAAAACAAAATTCTGCTTTTTAAAATTCTGCTTTTTAAAATTCTGCTTTTTTAAAATTCTGCTTTTTTAAAATTCTGCTTTCTAAAATTCTGCTTTCAATCTTCTGTATTACAAAATTCTGTATCAAAATATAATGTTAACAATGTTAAAGAGGTAATGTAATTATTTTGAAAAAGTGCGCAGCTACGCGAACTACAGTTATTCTGTACAAAAGACCTTTCTGCATAGGCGGCCTTCGGCCGCGCTTATTTAAATAACCCTGGGCTACGCCATGCCAAGTCCAGGTGGTTGCCCTGATCGGTGGCAACATGCCACCGATCCGACTCTTTTGCGCGTTTTTAAGTACAGCCTAATAATTTACAACAACCACATGAAAACTTGCGACAAAACAAATAAAATATATACATATGTACATGTGCGCACTTTTTCAAAATAATTACATTACCTCTTTAACATTGTTAACATTATATTTTAATACAGAATTTTGTAATACAGAACATTGAAAGCAGAATTTTAGAAAGCAGAATTTTAAAAAAGCAGAATTTTAAAAAGCAGAATTTTAAAAAAGCAGAATTTTGTTCAAGCAGAATTTTTTTGCAATTTACAGAATTTTGTCACACAGAATTTTGTAATACAGAATAATGACACGCTCCCGAAAAGTTCGCTAAAATGGTCAGCACGATGAGCGGAGTCCATTTAGCCATGCCCGCCTCTCCGTCCGTCTGTCTGTCTGTCCGTCTGTCTATTTGAACGTAAACTAGTCTCTCAGTTTTACAAAAGAATGCTGAAATTCGTGGTTTGCTATCGCCATTTTATAATATACTAGCAAGCCCGGTAGAACTTGTTTTGACGTTTTGATACATAGAACATATCTATATATAAAATGTCACTAACTTGAACCAAATCAACTCCTAACTATACCGAACTGCAGCTTTATATAACTTGGGGCTTTTCCAAAAGGTATATACAGACTGTGTCAATATCGTTATATAGATATTGACTGAGTGACACATATATCCACATTTCATTAATTTAGACCAAAACAGTTCCGAGTTATGACGAGTTGAAACTTTATATAGCCTGGGGGCGTGGCTCCACCTACTTTCCCAAAACTATATATTGTCTGTGCTGCACCCAGTGAACCCAGGTATATAATTTCATAAAGATCGACTGAGTACTTTGGCGCCTATAAAAGACACACATTTTTTATATCTAGTTTTGTTAAGCACACAAGGTATATTACCTCATTCGGCATAAACGAATCGAGATATATAACCGTTCAGGATGAAAAGTAAAATATCCGGGCAAGTAGTTACTACCCCACTGCAAAAGCGAAGTTGTAAATCTGTTTCAATTTTCATTCATGAACATGAAATGTTTGTACGTATGAGAAGAGAGAGATAGTCCCATCCAAAAGTATACTGAAATGATCAAATATGAACTGAAAATATTAAAATAGACCAGCGTATATTGGGATGTCATGATAGATCACTACTAGGTATATAATGTTCAGCTCCACCCGAACTTAGACTTCCTTACTTGTTTCTCTTAACTATTTCGAGTTGTGAAAGTGTTTTGTGTCATTCGAGAAGAAATTTTTTAAATATAAATTTAGCTTGGAAGTATCAATAGAGCCGAATTGTGTATGATTACGTTACTGATCCTATAAGGGCCATTATTGATATCGCAATATACGTTCACAATCGTATCGTAATCTTTGACATGATGTCAAAAATATTAATTACAACTTTTTTGTAACATTCAAACGGTTTAGAATGTAAAAAATAAAAAATTCACTTTTGATGGCCATTATTTCATCTTTTGGTTTTATAGAGCGTCGAACCCTTTATTTTCCCCTCTTCTTTAAATTGTCAACTAACCGCCTGGGCGATTTTAAGCGTCCAACATAGCTCGCCAGTCGTGTTTTAGCTTCCACCGTCGGCTGCCGATAAAAATAACCTTTTGGCTCTTCGCTCATTCGCACAACGTGACCTAACCGGCAAAGCCGATGGGTTTTAATTCGCTGAACTATGTCGGCGTTTGTGTAAAGATCATACAGCAAATCTTAAAATCTTGTTTGGTACTCGCCGTCACCAACCGGTAGAGGTTCACAAATCTTTCTAAGAACATTTCTCTCGAATACCCCCAGAGCCCCCTCATTAGATGTTGTTAGTTCAAACGGGGAGGGCTGTGGTTATAGAACCTCGGACTAATACATGATAAACATGGCGCGATGACAGAAAATGGTGCAGAGACAAATGCGACCGGACGCTCACCCCCTCCGGGTAAGATAGCGACAGTGACGTGTTTGGATGACGGGGTAGATAAATGTTAAGTCCTTCGGGCGGAATGTTAAGTCCGACTCAATACCGGTACAATGAGGAAACACCCACACCTGCTTGAATGCGTAGGCCAGATTACACATGAGACGATGCCCAGCTCAAAAGATAGCCAACGAACCCTCTTAGCTATTCTCAGGTGTAAAGTCAAGGGGGATACTCTATCAAACAACTCTATAGATGTGTGAAGAGTATTATAAAATAGCTGTGTGGCCGGAAAATCATCCCGTGGATTTCCTGAGACAGAAGAACCCAACTTGGCTTCAGGAACCCATTATGAACGAGGTTTTCAAGGTGATTTTTTAAGGAAAGGTGTACTCGTAGCCGGCTGTGGTAACGAATGTACGGCGGACTGATTTGCGAGTGCGGTGCCGAGCATAAGTGGTCGGATTGGCACAATCTTGTGAACGAGTCGATAGTCTGAGTTGTCGAGGATCTAAGCACTAAGATATGGCATATCATCAATAGAAGGGTTGAGGATACGGGTATTTATCTAAATTTAGATATGAACGAAGACTCATACAATGGGTTACGGAGGCTCGTTTTAGCCCAAACTATAAATTAAATTTCGTTTTTAGAGGCCGTGCGAACACAAAGCATCCAGTAGATAAGTTGCCGCCCCTGAAGCAGCACATGAAGGGCAAGTAGAGAAAGCAAATGAGGTTAGCACCTCATCAGGCACTGAAGACTTCTGTTTTCCACCAGAAAGAAGCGTCCCTGCCTAAAAAACGGCAGCCTCTGTTGGGTTTTTGTCATGGCGAAAGAGATCTCTCAGAACAGAAGCATCTTGGCCACCATGGTGAGAACATGACCAAATACTATCTCTTATCCCGAAGAAACTTCTTGACTTTCTAAAGGATTTGTGCTTGGATGAAGTTTTGTGCAGAGAATAGAGCACTATATGCCAGGGGTTAAAAATAGTTCTCTATTCCCTATACTGTTCAACTTCCATACATAAAAAAATGTTTTCTAATACAGAAGGAGCCAAGATTGTTTCTTAATCAGAGGATCACTTTATAATGACATCAGCTGAAACACTTGGGAGCCCGCGGCACTGTACAGCTGGCCTGGGTTTCTGGTCAGAGAGGGTTGCAGGAAATCAGCAGGACGATAACTTAGCGAGAAACGCAGCGACAGTAACACCAATTAGCGCCGAGCCGCTGCTACCAGTTGGTCCGCAACTAACGAGAGTAGGTCTGAGGAGGGAGGAGAATGAGGAATAAGATATACACTGGCACAATACGCCCAGTTTAAGATAGGCAAAGTTGATTTTGGGGGTTATAACACAACTCGCTTAAGAATTTTAACAGGTATTCCAACAGGACACTACAGGCTCAATTTGTTTTTGTTCCAAACATATTATTTCAATTTCTTTCCGAAGCAATTTTCCTATCGAATCAAATTTTTTTAATATGACAACTCTTTGAGTACGTTCACGTATAAAACGATGCCAGAAAAGCAATTTTACCAAATGTGTATTCAGTTAACGGGAAACGCGGTACGCCCCCAAGACTTTGAAATCAAGTGTATTATTCCTAAATTTTAAATTTTTTCTTTGGCATATTGGACAGCTTTTGGCGGCCAACTATCAATGAGACTATTTATAATATATTTACATTTATACATATGTAACTGAAACCATCTGCAGGTTGTCCGCACTCCTCATGGCGTCAGAACATTATCGAAACAGCATACCAAAATGCTCAATGTTAAAGAACACAACATGCAGTGCGTACTGCGCTGTCATAAATCGGAACACCTGGGGGCAACAGCTAAATACAGACTCGCCTCTCAATAAGACTCAATAGTAACAAACACAGCGGTTTTGGGACCGGGAGTCATTACCGACATTCTTAAATTGTTGGCAAACTCCTTCAACGACAATACCCAGATAACAATTAAATCATTTCTAAGGTGTTGATTAAGATTAGTTAATCAAATTCCGAGTAAAAAACGCTGAGTCAAAAAAAAAATATTTTAATGTGATTAATCAGTTTTCCGAGTAATGAAATTAATTACGAGTATATTACAATTGACTAAAGTTTGATTAATCGTCTAATTAATTGCTTTGATTAATCGAAATAAAAAAAATATGTTTATTTAATTAATCAAGTTTAAGTGAGTTGGCATTTTAGATTTGCTAATTAATTGCACATCCCTAGCCTGGGTACTGTAATGCGTTATACTTATACATAAACAGACTAAACCCAGACAAAACCTAATATATCGCCTGCATGCGGAGCTTTTCTGCGCTACACGAACCACATTTACGATAAATTAGGTTCAAAACTAGCCTTTTTTAAAATTTGTTTAAAGCACGTCCTATCTAAGATTTATGTTTTAGTAAGCTCTTTTATATTAGTTGCTGCTCCGTGGTGTGATGGCAATGTGCTGTCCTACCACGCCTAAAGTCGCAGGTTTAAGTGACTAGACAGGGCTCATTTTTCGTTGAACATCGCTATGTTAATACTGCCAATTGCTTATATGAAAAAAAAGCCAGTTGGCCGACTAGTTTACATAGGATTCATATTAGTTGTGAGATTGTTGCCTATCTACTTAGGTATGTCAATTTGTATCGTATCCTCACTCAATATATATTGCTTTGAAAACTGTTTTCCAGGCATGCGTGCTGTAAAATCCGTTTTGTTGGCATCAGCATCACTACGTCGACTTTATCCTCATTTGCCGGAGGCCCAAATTGTTTTGCGTGCCATTGTTGATGTGAACTTGCCTAAATTCTTGGAACAGGACGTTTCACTTTTCATTGGTATTTATATGGATTTATTTCCAGGAACAGAGTTGCCTGAGGTAAATAAAATATTTTTCATATTCAAGTAAAATTTACAATACCCAAGGCACCGAAATTGATAAATCAATATTGTGTAGTATTATTAAGATAGTGAATATATTGCACGCAAGGAGGGCGCTGAAGCCTGTATAACTTTCATTAGTACAAAACATGATTTTCACTTTCCGATTCTTATCTCTACATATAATAAATTTGTAACAGGTCGATGTCCGCACATTGCATATATTCAAGAAAAATTTATAGGGGGGACCACTATTGAGCCAATAGAATGAAAAGAAACAGTTTTTAGAAATTTTGCCTGTTGTTGGGCGCGCATCACCCAAAAACTGCTGAATGAAATTGAATGGAGCTTTCACCCTTATATTACTAGACGTTAAACTTAAAGTTTAAGATATCTCAAGCGGTTTCGGAGTTATCG
Source organism: Merzomyia westermanni (assembly GCA_949987695.1). NCBI lineage: Eukaryota > Metazoa > Arthropoda > Insecta > Diptera > Tephritidae > Merzomyia > Merzomyia westermanni. The sequence goes on from OX465291.1 coordinate 27,069,037, forward strand.
AGCAATATGTGGACAAGGGTAACAAAAATGTGTTAGTAGAATATGGCCATCAAACGGAAGGGGCCAATGAGTGATGTGAGATATACTGATAAAAATTCAACTCTGTTTATCATAAGTGTTGAGACGCAGAGAAGCGTGGTCCAAAACTTGTCGTCCTTACCTATTTAAACGAAATATATGAAGTACAAAATCCGTTCATCGGAACAATCGATTGTATTGGGTTTTATGTTATGTTGGTCTGCTCTTGATGGTTCCGACAAATGGGTAACATATGAAAAAATTGTGTTCCCGCTCGCTCTCATGTTGGGCCCTCGCGCTCTGATCACATCGGTACATAATTGATGGGTCCATCCATCTTCTCATACTGGCAAAACCCAATTTTTAATCAAACCAAAATTATTATACTATTTCACGTTCATTTAAGGTATAAAAAACGGAAGGATCCTCACATTGAAAAACTGCAATCTAATCCCGTTTAACCGATGCGAGACATAGGAATATGCCTTTAAAATTTGACCTCCAGAAACCCGAAAATTTTTAGAAGAAAGAGAGATCACTTATTTACTTGTAAACTTCCAATCTCTCGAAAGCATTAGAATTATTAGGCAACTCTGCGTTTTCTTTGGTGAACAATCCCTTCCTACCTCTGAAATGTTCCGGAGTCATATCCGCAGGGGTTAACAATTCCTCAGTTCTCCCTAAAGACAAACCCTTTTTGGCATTCTATGACTTCAAATGCGCTTCGCAATCAGAGGGTATAAGTGAGTAGAATTACACATTTTAAAACTGGTATAGGGAGTATTATCCATCGAATTCCGCTATTGGAAGCTGCTAAAAGCCATTCCTTTTCGTTCTGAAATTAAAGTGGTGCGGACTTCTATTAAGTTTAAATATTTTTTTTCAAGCGTAAATAGCTAGGCGTAAGGTGGGTCTTTCAAAATTGCTTCTGGGATTTTACATTTATGTAAACGTGTCCCCTATATCCGAAGATTAACTATATCTTCTTGCTAGGTTCTTAGCTATTGCCTTTTGATTATTTTCTTAAGCGCCTAGATTGGAGTGCTCTGTTCTGTTCAAGTTCTCGACTGAGTAATGGGCAGAAGTCAGAATTGTGTTTTTGAACTCACTTAATTAGTTATCTTATTGTGCACGCTCTTGCAGCCAAAACGTGACGATATACTTAAATGGCTGGACATCAATCTTAAAGAACGAAACTTACAACCAACACCATGGTATATCGAAAAAATTTTGCAAATTTATGAGATGTTGCTAGTACGACATGGCTTAATGATTGTGGGTGGACCAATGGGTGGTAAAACTACAGCTTATCAGGTAAAAAATTTTAAATTGGTGCTTAGCTCGTATAAATAATACTCATTTCCTTATTCCCACAGATGCTCGCCTTGTCCTTGCGTTGTGTCAGCATGGATCCCAACTCCACACTTAAAGAATATCCCGTTAATTATCGTATTATTAATCCGAAAGCTATTTCTATGGGTCAGCTTTATGGTCGTTTCGATCCTGTTTCACATGAATGGTACGATGGTGTGTTGGCTAAAACTTATCGTGAAATGGCCACTGCATCGACAAATGAAAGGCATTGGGTACTATTCGATGGTCCCGTCGATGCTGTTTGGATAGAAAATCTCAATACCGTTTTAGATGATAACAAGAAACTTTGTCTGATGTCTGGTGAAATTATACAAATGACCAAGACAATGAATATGATGTTTGAGCCAGCCGATTTGGAACAGGCCTCACCGGCTACGGTGTCACGTTGTGGCATGATTTATATGGAACCATCACAATTAGGTTGGCGAACATTTCATAAGAGTTTCATGTCTACACTCATCGATAATGTGGGTTTGAATGAGATCTATATGACGTTGTTCGATGATATGGTGGAATGGTTGATACCGGCAGCATTGAAGTTGCTAAAGGAATGCAAACAGATGGTGGAACCTTCGCCGATTTATCAATATAGGGTGGGTATTTTTTTCTGATTTATTACGTTGCTAAAACTTTCTGAACTCATTACAAAATATCTTTATGTCTTCCGTTTCAGATGTTTTCCCGTTTCTTTTTTCATTTCCTCGAAAAGCATAAAACCTTCAATCAAGTGTGGTTCCAACAAATGTTCCTTTTTTGTTTCGCTTGGGCTTATGGATCTGCCTTGACAGGTATATTATTCATATAGGTATGCCAGATTTTTTTTTACCAGGTATGAAGCTGATGCAAAATCTCCTTTCGGCTTTGAACTCGTTATGGTAAAATCTAGGTTACAAACAAATTTATAGCAGCCGTCGTGGCATGGATCCATAGGCCCCCTTGAACTGCATTGACATCTGTAAAAAATTGTTATGAGTGACACCTCGACAAATGCCATATTCATACTATAGTTAATGTTCAACCAATAACGCATAGGTTTGTGTAAAATCTTATTAAAAATAAATCAAATTAAATAAACAATACAATAAAATAAATATTTTCAACTGATCTTGAGCATCTGAATATACTCATATGTTAAAATAAATAAAATAACAGAATAAAAAAATGGAATAAAATAAAATAAAACAAAGGAGCATATAATAAAATAAAATAAAATAATACGATACAAAATAAAATTTAAAAAAAAATAAAAAAAAGATGAAAATAAAAAAACACAATAAAAAAATATAATAAAAATATACGATAAAAAAAATAAAATAAAAAAAATACAATAAAGGAAAATTAAAAATGAAAAAAATGATAAAATAAAAAAATTGTAATAAACAAAACACAATAAATTAAAACAAAAGAAAATAAAATAAAATAAAAACCAATAAAATAAAATAAAATAAAATGAAATGAAATGAAATGAAATGAAATTAGATTAAATTAAATTAAATTAAATTAAATTAAATTAAATTAAATTAAATTAAATTAAATTAAATTAAATTAAATTAAATTAAATTAAATTAAATTAAATTAAATTAAATTAAATTAAATTAAATTAAATTAAATTAAATTAAATTAAATTAAATTAAATGAAATGAAATGGAATGAAATGAAATGAAATGATGTGAAGTATAATGAAATGAAATAAAATAAATTAAAATGAAATGAAATAAAATGACATAAAATAAAATAAAATAAAATAAAATTAAATAAAAAAATAAAATAATATAATATAAATTAAAATAAATTAAAATAAAATAAAATAAAATAAAATAAAATAAAATAAAATAAAATAAATAAATAAAATGAAATGAAATGAAATGAAATGAAATGAATTGAAATCAAATGAAGTGATATGAAATGAAATAAAATAAAATAAAATAACAACGTTATGCACAGCGATGGTATGGGATGACATGTTTCGAAGTGCCCAGCTTCTCATCAGACCCCTTCTCGGACACTGAGATACGAACCCAAGTGTCTGCACCAAAGCCGCTGTTAGAGTACTCTAACAACTAAGCTATGATGCCCTGTAGCGTCACGATGCACAAACTGTTTGAAGGCAAAGCTTTGGAAATACATATATTCTTACAAATGTTTTTTTTTTTTTGTGGTCGTTTGAATTTTCATTTGATTTATTTCTTTTTTTGATTTTCCCTTTTTCACGCGTGATGTTTATGAAAACATAAGAATTGTTGTGCCATTATTTTATTAGATTTTTGAAGGTTTTCTGATTTACTCAAGTGTGTCTAAAATTTTTCATTCACTTCAAAAATGACAAATAAAAACGTCCAGTCTGGTCCCTTTAAGAAGTCGGCTTCTCTTACCTTTTAAAATAGCTCACAAAATGTACTACATATTGTACATTTCGATAACTTGACAACTTTTGTCATTCAGATATTAAATTACTTTTTACAAACACATACACTCACCCTCAATAATATCCTTTTTAAAACCACACTATATTCTTCTTATTATCTACACTCTCTACTCTATCTACTTACAGTTGATGGCCAAAAGCATTTTGATACGCTTCTGCGCAAAATACTCTATGGTGCCAATGAGGAATATCCCCGCCCCAAGTATTTCTCACTTAATCGCGGTCAAATGTTTCCTGAAAAACTTTCGCTTATGGACTATCGTTTCGATGAGGTGGAAAACTGGTGGACTTGGCAAAAGTCCAGTGATGATCCCACAGCAACCGCAAATGTATTCCCAGAGCGCGCAATCATCAGTGAGCTTATCGTACCGACAAAGGAATCTGGACAAATTACTTATTGGCAAGAGTTTTGTATCAACAATTCTTATCCGATGTTGGTTATTGGACCCACTGGCACTGGTAAAAGTGCTGTCATAGCAAGCAATTTGAATGCCTTGCCTAAGCATGCAAATCTCGTCAACATTGTAAACTTTTCGGCACGCACAAGTGCACAGCTGGTGAGTGTAACAAAAATGTGCCAAAGGTACAGATTTTCTTGTATAGGGGTGTATGTATCTTACAGGCAAATAATCAACTAGTCAAGAACTATACCAAATTAAAACTAAAATTTTCTAACTGGCATCGAAGTAGTCAGAAAGTTAATAACTTTTTTATGGCATGGAAATCGAAAGGTTTGCACAATTAGAAGTTAAATAAAACTGTCTTCAAAACATGCCATTCAAATTAATTTTTGGGTTCATTGACCATATTTTGAAACTTACGCCAGTATCTATTCCTTCTAACTTCTGACTTAAATTATAGAGTTTCTGGAGTAAGAAAAACTTAAAGCAATATTTGTCTCAATTTTCCACCAGAATTTTAAAAAAACACTACTCATAGTTGAGTAGGTCTTTGCCTATTTTGAACTAGTATGAGACTGCGATACTGCTGATCGAAATCTGTGTACACATACGTTTGTAATGCAAAAATATTTATTCAGAAGTGGGAAAATGCCATGGACTAAGTTGAAGAGATGTCAAATAGTAGGTGTCTCAAACGGTATCACCGATTTTTACGCAATGCTAAAGTTTTTTTAAGTGTTGTATAAATAAAAAGTTTCGGTATTTATTGACTTTCAAATTTGTGATGATTCAGAATTATATGATCTTTTGAAGAAAAATGTTTAAAGCTCTGTGCAACAGTCTTTCGATATTTAACCTTTCCAGCATATCTTGCATTTTACTTGATTTGCTTCAAGTATTATTCATCAAATCATATGACACACAGTTGTGTTCAATATAATAGTAGTGAGATTAAATTGGATATCGTTCGACGAAATAAAAAGAAGCTGTGTTTTTAATAATTTTCATTTAAAACAAAGCGAATTCCATAACAGAAATCACATAAAAAGAAATTTCAAAGTTTACTCAAAGTTCAGAAAAGTTAATTAAACTTTTAAAAATTTACCTCGAAATTTTAATATTTGTGGGCAAAATTTTTAGAAAATTTTTTAAAACGCAGTTTAATAGCTCATTCGATTTCAGCATAATAATATGCGGGTAATGAGTACTTTGAAATGGGGCTGGTACTATAAGTGGAAAATTTAAATGTCGAAAACCGAGAATGCCGAAAAAAAATATCGAATTAACTGTATTAATGGTGTGTAAAATTCGCTTGAAGTTAAAGCGATATTTTCTTTAGTTTCAAAAATGTGAAAATATGGAAAAATATCTTAATGTAGCTGTAGAAAATAAGTAAAATAGTATGATACATTTTTCAAAAGCAAAGTCTTATTAATAGTATTAATAGTAGTAGCAGTGTTATTATTTTAATTATAGTTTATTTTTATTTGTATTATTAGTTCATATGTATATACTTTTATTATTCATTTTTAACCTACCCGCGTCATGTCCTATTAAATAAATATGCAATTATAGTTCGAAATTCATATATTTACTGCGCTTTCAATTCAAAAGGATGTTAAAATTAACATAATTTAGGCTCGGGAGAAAATAATAAATAAAGGATATATATACAATGTGGCGCAAAAGTAATCCTCCTATCAGAAAATGGTATAAATTTTGCGATTGGCCCCTGAAGTCAGTTCTGTTTTGACATTTGTGTAGTAAACACATGCGAAATACACGTTAATAAACAATGTTACGCTACACTGCTCCAGAACGCGGAATATTGCTGACTATTTATTTGACCAATAATCGGCCGGGGCCAAACGGTTACTGTGATGGTGAGCGCTACAGAGCAATGATCAACGAGTTCTTTTTGCCGCAACTTGATGAATTGGGATTGGAAAACATGTGGTTCCAACAAGACGGTGCAACAGCACACACTGCACGTGCCACAACCGATATGCTGAACATCGGAAGCTTACTTTTGCGCCACCTTGTATTTAGGTTAAAGAAGTAAAGTTTGCTAAATTTTTTAAAAGTTCATTTTTAGAATATTCTTCTTTTTTACATGAGACTATTCCAAATTTAAAAATTGCGCATCAAAAACTAAGGTAACTCAGATTTAAGAAAGAAACTCTACTAAGAAGCTCAAAAATTACATGTTTTTTTTGCTGCCTGCTACATTCAAAAATTTTACAATTTATTTTCGAAATTTTCGCCATTTTTCCACTTTTTTATTTCAGCAAAACGAATTTTCGACATTTTTTATTTCGGGAAAATAATTTTCGACATTTTTCGTTTAACAAAATATGATTTCGATTTTATGAAAATTTTCAAATTTCGACATTTTTATTTTCGACTTATCGTACGGATCCCCCTTGAAATTCCTCCTGAAGTTTTAGAATTTTTTTGTCAAGGATGTTGGGTATTTTTTCTATACAAAATCAATTTTTCTTCATGCATTGTATGGAAGAATCACTCAAAAAAATTCTAAAAATTTAAAGAAAATAATAATAATTAACTAAGAATTATTATCAACTGGTCTTGAGCTCGTTATACTTACAAAAATATGGAAAATGTTTATCGTGTTCTAACTTGCACAAAGTTATACTAAAATACTGATGGGTCTGCAAAACAGTGTACTCAAAAATTTTCTAGAAATTCTGCCAAAAAATTTGAAGACTTTGATGGCCATTTTTTCAAGTTTAATTAACTTTCCTGAACTTTGTGTATACTTTGAAGTGAAAATTATTAAAATCACAGCTTCTTCTTATTTCGTCGAACGATATAAATTCCAATTTCACTGCTATTATGTTGAACGCAACTGAGTTTTTTATGCATCATCCTGTGCATGCCTTTGTGACACAAAAAGTTTGTTCATAAGAACGATGATAAAATTTAAAGTAGACATGCGAAAACGGCACTTGAAAAAAATATATGTATGACGCGATTTACAAGAGGTATATCATCATAAACCTCCGATGAGATTTTTTGTCAAGCTTCTCTTCGAGTTTGTGGTGTGATGCTTTGAATTTTTTCTTACAAATTTTAACTGCCCCAGGACTCGAACGTTGGACCCTTTTTGATTTTTTTACGAAGGTACGTATAATGCATGCTTCGTTGGGAGGCAGAAATGTCGCCAAAGCTGCTAAGTGGTTAATAATAAATAACACAATTACCAGTTGGTGAATAATTTTAGGATATAACCAGTGGCGGAAAAAACTTTGTAACATTTTGCGCCACCTTAAATATGATAGTTGCAGCCGCTACACGCACAAATGTTCCATATATTACATATTTACATACATATCTGTTACATAAATACTTACGATTAATATGCCATAGCATGCAAGTTGTAGGCGTATGTTCTGCATCTCATGTGAAAGTTGCTTAGAAATTGTTCGGTTATTACAGCAATTTCGTCGGTAGTAACAGAGTTTGGCATTGCAACTGCTGAAAGCTCATACAAATGTCAAAATTGGCAACAGCACGACACTATTTGGCAGGGCAAAGCGACAACTTAGGAACATGCATAGTATACGAGGTGTGTTCAAAAAGTATCGCGAATTTTGTGTTTTTTCAAAAATTATTTATTTATTCATGAATATCTACGAGGTGTGTTCGAAAAGTATGGCGAATTTTGTGTTTTTTTCAAAAATTATTTATTTATTCATGAATATCTATTTTGTCCCCTTCAAAGTAATCCCCATAAGATATTATACACTTGTGCCAACGGTTTTTCCAATCTTCGAAACACTTCAAAAAATCATTTTTTTTATCTTGTTCAGCTCCTCCTTCGATGCCGTCTTTATCTCGTCAAGAGAAGCGTAACGTCGTCCTTTCATGGGCCTCTTCAGTTTAGGGAACAAGAAAAAGTCACAGGGGGCCAGATCTGGGGAATACGGTGGCTGCGGCATCATTAGTGTGTTGTTTTTGGCCAAAAAGTCGCGCACAAGCAACGATGCGTGAGCAGGGGCGTTATCGTGGTGCAAAAGCCAATTTTTGTTCTTCTTTGCACATCTTCTCGGCCTTCTGAGAACATTTTGTGCCACCGATAAACGTTGCTTCGGTCCAAGGTAGCTTCTCCGTATGCCACAGTCAACATTCGGAATGCATCCGCGCACTTAATTTCGTTTTTCACACAAAATTTGATACAGGTTCTTTGATCCATTTTTTTGAATAGGTAAAAATCGAAGACGATCCAAAACACGTGCAAGCAAAGCAGCTGTCAACAATTAACTGAACATTCAAAATGGCCGGGCTTGCGGGCATAAGTGAGAGACATGAGTACCAACATAACGCCACAAAAAATTCGAAATTCGAATATACGTAACCAGCGAAAATTCAAAATTCGCGATACGTTTTGAACACACCTCGTATATGCATAATATATGTATATTCATTCATATACATATGAATATACACTATGCTGTTAAACCAACTATATAAGCTATCTCGCACCTAGTCCACTTATCAGCCAACTTTCACTTTTCCTGATATACTTGGTTCGATCTAAACTGTGTAACACTCAATCTCAAAAAATATAAATCCATGTGTTTTTCGCGCAGAAATACACAGTCAGCTTCCTACATAATCAACAATCATAGTCTTGAACAAGTGCATGATTTTGTGGACTTGGGAATTACGATGGATTGTGAACTTAGCTTTAATTTCCATATTAATGCAACCGTCAATAAATCTAGGGTTGTTTTATCATTCGTTAAGCGATGGTCGAAAGAATTTAGTGATCCGTACGTAACTAAAGCCCTTTTTACAACATTAATTAGACCGATATTAGAATATGGCTCAATTATTTGGAATCCGAGCTACCAGGTCCCGTTGATCGGATGGAATCGGCTCAAAAACAATTCTTACTTTTCGCTTTAAGAGATCTTTCATGGGATTCCTTGTATAATTTGCCTCCCTATACTAATCGCTTAAAACTTATTAACCTTCCTACCCTTGCTAGTCGTAGAGAAATGCTCGGAACAATATTTATGATTAAATTATTAAAAGGGTTGTTCTCTATCCCATTTTTGTTGGGAGAAGTAAACTTTAACATTCCTTTTCGGCCATCAAGACATTTTAAACCTCTTTTTTTGAAACAGTGTAGGACTAATTTTGAATTAAATGAGCCTTTTCGATGTTTGTGTGACAATTATAACACTCACTCCAGCACATTTGATATTTCTGAATCGCTTTTTATCATTAAAAAATCGATTATATCCTCGCTTAACCCATAGCACCTTTCTGAATTTGATCTTCACATCGAACTTTAGATCTCGACACTTAACAAACTAACTTTCAACGACTCGGCAAAAAATATATATAACAAAAAAGCCGTGCGTTAGGCGGATGCGCCCCTCGTGTCGGTTGAGCGGTATGGTGGGTTATCCGTTTTGGATTATTATTATTATTATTAAAACATGCAAATTATATTGTCTGAAAAGGTGAAATACAGAGAGACCAAGGATTTGTCGCAAAAAATTGATTAAGGAGTTCTTCTTCAGTGGGGTATTTGTTTGTATTACATCCCCCAGCAATCATTTTGCTAATCTCAGACCTGTGGTTTGAGGTCAGTGATTGTCTTTCCTATGTACCTTCTCAGGCCTGAACTCATCCCTTATGGGTACCTTTAGTTATGAAGGGTGCCAGACACACTCTCCTTCCTGCTGCCGCTCTCCTCTGCGTTTTGACCTCAACCCCTTATGCCCCGGTACCGAGCACTGTCGGACTGTGCTGTTTGTGAATAGATCTTAGCTGATACCACTGGCTGTCGCTAAGTATCAAGATTCCCTCGTTTGCATACACGCTTAAGGTTCACATATGCTTATTGCGAATACTTCTAAATGGAATATGGTCGGGTATATTCCCAGTGGCATGGACATATTGGTCAGGGGGCTGAAAATTCCAGCCCCAATACCCTCTTGTGTCTTCGAGCTATTAGTATACCATATAGCTGTATGTTACCTGCGGAATAGTTTAACCCTGGAACTGTCCATTGTGTCCTGTAATCTTTCCTGGAACATGATATCTTTATTGATACCATCTCTAGGAAGCTGCATGAGTGGGAGTTGTTCTCCCAGCCTCTCTGCATTGAAAGACGTGATCACCTTTCCTATTGCAGAGCAGCGGAGTGTGCTCGAGCAACACTTTCATTCCCGCTGTTCGACAGGCGCGAATGTCTTCGGTGGGACATGATAATGGGTCTTACTATCATTGTTTACATCCAGCTTAAGATCTTAGCGGTGCATCCCTAAGACTTTCCTGCGTTGCGTCTGCACACCATTATTGCTCTTGTAGCCTTGGAAATAGTGTTTTCGACGCTTGGAGTCCCGGATGACACCTCAGTACTTAACTTTGGTCACTCTCTCCCTTCCAGGGCTCGTGCCCTGAAGAGTTATCTTCCTAGTGAACAGAACAATGGCAGTCTTATTAGGATTTATACTGAAACCGATCTCAACACACCATTCTTTCGTCAATCTTAGTGACCTTTTGGTTATTTCACAAATGGTGCTCTCAAATTTCCCTCTTGCACCGATGACGCTGCCCTCCACATAAACTTGACATCTTATCCCATTACAAAGTAGCAGTTGTAAAAGTTCGTCCACGACCAGGCTTCATAAAAGAGGTGTTAGAAGACCTCCCTGTGGACAGAACTTTATGATTCTTAGCTGTATTGTGCCCTTTGCTATTGCGTTCCTGACTATCCTCGTACGAACTACAACAACCATCCACATTCTGAGGGGACGCTGCACCTCTCCTTACTCAAGCGCGAAACTAACACTGTTGTCATCTGTGTTGTAGAAGGCTCCCTCTATATCGAAAATGCCGCAAAGCACCACTTCTCCGCATTCATATACACTTTGTATTTTGGTGGTTAGATGATACAGGGCAGTGTCAGCTGACCTTCGCGTCCTGTATGCATGTTGTCCGGTGTGTAGTGGCTTACATTGCAGAGTGTTCGATCTAGTCTCGGTTCCATTGCTTTTAGAGCAAAAGAGGCTAGAATGATTGGCCTGAAGGACTTCGAAAGGGAATCGTCCTTTTCTCCTATTTTGGGTATGAATACCACTTGCACAATTCCTCTCTTTATGTATGTATGTTTGTACGCGCATTAATTAATAAACACTAAATAGAATTGAATAGCTTCCTAGCGAATATATATCCGAATAACCTTTTTCAAATACATTTCAAAATTCAATTTAGAAAAAATATATTATTATCGAAATAGCTCTTATTTGGAACTCTAGAACTAGTTCTGAACCAGAAATGTCCTGTACTAGTTGCTGAGTTCCCATTAGGGTATATATCAGTGCATCCAAGTATACGAATACATAAGGGCCAGTGCTCTTGTAGTCGCTAACAATGCGTAGGTTAAGTATTGTACTTAAGTACACACATATACATACGTACTTATATATAGCCTTGCAAACGTCGTACATATTTGAGCAATAGTTTGTTTGTTTGTCTCATCGCCCGCATACTCTCATCCATATGTAGATAAAGCATAGTCAAGTGGATGAGGTTGTGCGGTTTCCATAGGAATTGAGTTTGGCAACAGTAGCCACAACGATATCTTCTTCAAACCACCAACAACTTAACGACCAAAAAAGTGAACAAACAAAACAAGCAAGCAAAAGTTTAACATTTAAACTGAAATGCCCCTTAGCGTGTAGCTCAAACCGAAATTCAGTTCATTCAACTGTCATTTCCTATTGCTTGGATATTTCGTTTGCTAATCAACTAAAACAACGAATAGTTCAACAATCGTATTTATTTAAGATGTTAGGTTTTTCTTTTATTTTGATCACAAATTATTGTAATTCTTTTTTTTTACATTATGACGCTTCCACTTACATTCGCTCATAGAATTTATTTAGTACACAGTCTGGCCTAAGATTCCCTCATCGATTTTTTGTGTTAATAATTTAGATTTTATTCTCGCACATAAATTTAAACACGTTTCATTTGGTTGGCTCTCACATATCTTAGTGGTTTTAATTTATTTTCACACACAAGAAATGCAAATTTGCACCATTTAAGCTCTCTAATCCATCAAGCGATACATCCAGTTTTATTTTTCTCATCGCCCTTTATATTTCTGAAGATCTTTTTTTTGCATATAATTAATATTAAGAATTAATTGTGACAGTGGCACGAAGTGACGACCAAAGTTGAATATTAAGTTTTTTAAATAAATTGAGAATAACCACGTTTTTGAACGATTAGAATTAGAATGTCTATAATTTATGCAAATCAAAATAAATAATTATTTATAAAAGATGTCTAGCTATTGTTTTAGAAATGTGAATGTAGGACCGTTCTCTTTGCTTTGCATAAATAGTAGAGGATGAACCAGATTAATATGTCTGTGAAAACGAGCAATAAACACCAATGTATATTCTAAGAACTTTGTAGGAGAGCTTTTTGAATGTTCAAATCGTGACTTTAAATAATTAAATTGAGACGGACTTAAGACTTTTACACTCAATGTAAGCATATCTCTATCTTATAATCTTATAAGTACTCAACCGCTTTTTATGAAATTTTCACAGTATAGTCTTGCGATCATGAGTTAAAGCATAGGCTATATGTAGTTTTGGAGAAGTGGGTGGGGCCACGCCACCAGGCTATATAAAATTTCAATTCGTCATAACTCTGAACTTATTTGTTCTAAAATAATGATATTTGGATATATGTGTCCTTTAGTCAAGATTTACCTAATTTTGGAAAAGTGGGCGGTGCCACGCCCCCATTTTTTGTGTTTTGTTTGTGCTTCATTAATGTCCAAAATTTATAGTCGATCTCTATGAAGCTTTCACGATAGGTTCAGAAAAGCCCCCAGAGTATTTTAAATAGCAATTCGGCATAGCTAGGAATTTATTTGGTTCAATGATATCTTATAAATAGATATCTGCGCTATACATAAAAAAAAACCCTGGCAACAGAAAGCGGTTCCAGGAGCAAATAAAAGTTAATTCAATATATCTTCGAAGCTATGGACATAGCAGTACCCGCAGAGGAAATGGGAGAAGAAGGGAAATAGGAACAGAAATTTGAAATATAGGTGGTGTTAGAGAAAAATTAAGAGGATAAAGAGTAACGGTATATGGGGTTAGCGGAAAAGCAAAAGCAGAAAAAAAAGAAGATGCACCGATAAATGTAGAAGAGGAGCCAAGTGGGAGGGAAACGAGTACAATTTAATAAATGTAAGCAAGTCAAATTTTAAGCAGAAAAACGTCCGCCGGGGCCGCTAGTTATATGTGTATGTAATTTCTGTAGTCAAAATCACCCAGATCGCACCAACATAACATATGGTTCCCATATAATCGATAGCTTCTGTTTAAGCGACATAAGCTATAACTATTTATTTCGTCTATTTTATTTGCACTGTACTCTCTTGTAATTCGCAAGCAGCTTATGAAATATCCCAAAGATATAGTTTATGTTTTGTAATCCTCAAGCGGGGTTTTTCACAACGAAAATTAGGAAGCGAATCCCAATTAATACATACAAGGTGTAACAGGTGCGCTGCACCCCGTTCTATATAGAACGAATAATTTAAATAAATAAAATAATAATTACATAAATATCAGAAAAGGGCTCCCTATACTAAACATGTGCTCCGCACACCCCCTTTTCCTCTCTAAACCAATAATATAATATAAATAATAAAATAAAATAAAAAATAACTCAAAAAAACTACTCGCCCTCCATAGAGCTTTCAGACAGCTTCGATAAATGGGTTTTGGGCTATAAATTTTGCAATTAAAAAGCTATGAACGCAACATTTTACAACTTTGGTACAAATTATTTATGTAATGTGTGTAGTAAAAATCACCCAGATCGGACCAACACAACATATAGCTCTCATACAAGATATTTTTCCGATAAATGGGGTTTGGGATATGTATCTTTAAATTAACAGTTTTGCAGAGTTTGTACTAATTGTGAGTAAGGATCGGACACTTGAAACCGTGATGCGTATTCATGAAAGGTATAAAGTCTTCGGTACAGTCGAAAACAGCCCTTTCCTTACTTCTTTTCTCTCTCTTTTCTTTCTGGCCGTTTCTTATAATTTTATAAATGATTTGTTGTACAAAGCCAGGATTTTTTAATAAACATTTCAATTTTAACAAGATTATTGTCTATTTTACCTCCTAGACTGAGCCAACATTTTTTGAATTAATTCATTTTAAAATCTTTTACAGTACAGTTGTGTAAAATTACATCCGTATAATTTAAAGAAAAATGTTTGTTTGCCCAGCCTCATGTACATATGTAAATAACTGCAAAGATTTGATATAAATCAATTTTTCGGAATTTGTTGTTGAAACCTCTAGTTTTACTAGCCCGACAAAATTTTTAGTTGCTAGTGGTTTTAAAAATCTATTTTTTTATAAATTGCAACTTCTCTATATTTTTCAGGTACAAGAAACCATTATGTCAAAACTAGATCGGCGACGTAAAGGTGTTTACGGCCCACCATTGGGGAAAAGGGTAAGTTGTTTTTATTGCAGTAAACAAATATGACTTCACAACGGCGCGCTTTGTATTAATTATTTTTACGCGGCTTGTAAAAAATTGTGCTTCTGTTTTCCCCCCATGCAGTGCTTGATATTTTGCGACGATGTTGCAATGCCTTCAAAGGACACATACGGCTCACAGCCACCACTCGAATTGATACGACAATGGTTGGATCATGGTTATTGGTCTGATTTGGTGGATACGACAAAAATTGAATTGGTCGATATGGTAAGAGCATAAGAGGAACGGATATATATTTGTTTGTGTATACAACTGTGTTCAATATAATAGTAGTGAAATTAAAATAGATATTGTTCTACGAAATAAGAAGCAGCTGTTTTTTTAATGATTTTTATTTAAAATATGGCGAATTCCATAACAGAAACCACATAAAAATAAATTTCAAAGTTTACATAAAGTTCTGGAAAATTAATTAAACTCTGAAAAATTTACATCTAAATTTCAATATTTTTAGGAAGAATTAAAAAAAAAATTTGTAAGTCCACAGTTTTATAGCATAATAATGTGCAGGTTAGAAGTACCTCAAACTTTTTCCTGAATTTTTAGAATTTTTTTTGTCAAGGATGTTGGGTATTTTTTCCATACAAAATAAATTTTTCTTTATGCATTGTATGGAAGAAATCACTCAACACCTTTGTCGAAAAAAATTCTGAAAATTCAGGAAAATTTTTGAGCGAGTTCTAACTTGTCCAATGTTATACTAAAATTGATTGATCTACAAAACTGGCTGCACAAAATTTTTTTTAGAAATTCTGCCAAAAAATTTGAAGAGTTTGATATCCTTTCTTTAATGTTTAATTAACTTTCGTAAACTTTTTGTAAAATTTGAAATTTCTTTTAATGTGGTTTTTGCTATGGAATTCACTATATTTTTAATAAAAATTATTAAAATACATCTTCTTTTCATTCCGTCGAACGATATGCAATTTAATTTCACTACTATTTTATTGAACACAACTGTATGTATGAATGAAATTGTTTACATGTGTGACTTTTTAACTGCAAAAGCTTTGTTGATATGCTGTTTTGTAATAAAATACACTCCCGGCATTACACACCTACAACACAAAACTACAGAGCTTTTACAAAAAACGCAGGTACGATTCATTCGTTGTAGATCGAACATAACGCAATTTACCCACAACACACTTAGCCACCTTCGCATGTAGTTTTTCAACATTTTTTAAACCGATTGTTTAAATTGAAACAAAAAATGCCACATGAATGTGAAGAGGTTGCCATTTAATTAAGTGTGAGCGACGGCACGTGAAGATGATGACCCTGATGCTTTCGACCAGGCCAAAAACTTGTTTACTGTGAAATTGAGCGCAACGCAGTTGGTGGAAAATACAAAATTTTATTAAAAAAAAATTCAGTTTAAAAATTGTTTTTTTTTCATCACCGTTGCTGCTTATGTTTGTATATTTGCGTGTTGGTATTAAAAAATTCGAAAAGTACAAAATATGAACAAATGTTGAGCACGTACTTTACAGCAATGTGTTATATTAAAAAATTACAACAATTTTGTAAAATTAAAACTTTTTTCGCGCTAACATACACTCAACCTACGAAAAAAGAAAAATTTAAAAAAGTTCACCACACACACACATTGCACTCAAACCTTAATTGGCTAAGCAAAAGCTTCAAAATAAAATTCTCGATGTATTTTTATAAGGGAATGAAAATATTATGTAGAATTCTTATTTTATCAAGTTATAATCTATTTGCTTCAAATTCCGGAGATTTTATAATTAAAGGGCACGGTTCAATTCTGCTGCTTATTGTTATCTTATAGTGGTTGAGCTATAATTGGCTCGGAGAGGTCCTTCCTAATATGAATAGGTGCCTACCGACTTGCAACTTCGCCGACCACTGTCAGAGATCAGATGCAAGGGCTGTGTGGTGAAATTATCAGCTGCCAGAGTCGTGCGCAGCTTCTTGACGGCAAATTTACATTGCTATGTGGACTTTGTTTGCTGCACAGGGGGTGTGGATATTTTGGTTGCCACAAAATGGTGGTCAAATACTGTGCTGGGAACGCGAAAAGGACTCACATCTATGATGCTGCAGCTATCATCTCAAAAAGATCGTGTAGAGACTGGAAGCAGAAAGAGATTATATAAAAACTTTGCTGACTAACCCATAAAGTTCTCAGTATCTTTCCATAAGGTTCTGATAGTCATGACACAGTACGAACATTTTTTAAGGGAATTGACTCTCCACATCCCATCTACTGAATTCTACCCTTATCATCTAATGCCTTTTCATGTTCGTTCTGCCTTTATGAAAAAGTAATAGCTTTCTATGTATTTCTTTTTTCAAACGAAATTATTTCTCTTCTTTCAAATTAAAAAAAAAATAACACGAGCGTAATTAGTATTATTATTTCCCTCCGCTCAATTTTAAGACAATATCTTTAGGTTATGTTATGTTATGAGCTAATTTGTATGTATTATATATAATTTAAAAAGAGGATATATTATGAAGTAAGGGATTTGCGAATAATCAATTAATAGAACATGCCAAGTAACCACCATTTATTAAAATAATTAATCAGACGATTAATCACATATTGATGAATTATACATATAATCTTATTAGTTTGATTATAGAAAAAATTTAGTAATTAGAATATTTGAATGTATAGTTATTTTGCCTTTTAAAACTCACGCCCCTTCTTGTCACCATCATTTTAAAAAATCTGCCCTTTTCATATTTATATATATATTTATTAAGTAAAGTACTCCAAAGAAATTATTATAGTTACTCGAATCTCAATTAATTATTTTTTTTTTATTTGAGTAAACAATAATCAATTAATATTTTGTTTAATCACTTAATCACACATCGCTAGTCTAAAAAGAAAATTTTAAATTTAAAGTTAAATAACTACCACTGAATTTGTATAATGGGTCGTTATTTTCGTGGGTTTTATTACATTGCACCTTTAAAGCTTGCTACATTTATGCTGCATAACAGCTATTATTACTAGTATCTGAGCAACCGAGCTTTGCTCAGCATTTTTATAGGTTTCCATACAATTTAGTTTGCCTTAGATGCTCATCAGTAAAGATTTTCTTGTTGTTTGTATGAATAATTTTACTTACCAGCAGTGGAGCTTTTCAAAAAGCGATTTTATAAACATATCTTAATAATAGATAGATGTTTAATACTTTTTTTTATTGGTAACAAAGTTTGATTATACCCAATTACTCCTTGGTGGCTGTTCAAACAAATTTTCCACATATTTTTGACAAGTCTTTACAAGATTTCTTGCTGAATTGTATGGTTGGAGGCTGTCGCTTTTTATCAAATAGAGTTGGGTCACATGGGTATATTTGTTGCTAAGTGTCCTATATAACGGATACATCCTTTGATTTCTTCTTTATTTTTGAAGATAGAATAATCCACAACTTTTTATTTTTAATATATATGAAATCTAAACCAACTTTTCTTCCAAACCATGTTCCAATTAGGTCTCTGATTTTCTTCCGAAAGCATTACTTTTAACGTAGTTGGTCGCTTAACTCTTGAAAACGCCAAATACAACATGAATTTAGCTGCACTCCAAGAAACTCAATAGTTTGTCCCTGAGCTTTATGCGCAGTCATGGCAAATGTTGGCCTTACTGGAAGTTGATGCCGATGATTGGTACACCGTAGTGTCCCCTTGGATGAGTGTGATTCTCGGTATATGTACTTCTTTGCCGGATTTTTGTTGTCGAACAAAAATGGCAATCCTACTTCGAAGTGGTTTTTTTTTAAATACGCATGAAAATACCTATCGTTTGATACCCGTATTGGCTTATTTCATTTCATTTTTAAAAAAATTCAGATTGGTGGCAACCCCGTAAAACATCCTATGTGCCAACACCTAGGTAAAAATTCTTAGAATGTTGTACACTACCAAATTCAAATCGGTTTAGCTGTTGTCGAGATAGTCTGGATATACAAATATACAAGAACAGCTCGTTAAAAGTTATAAGATATTTCGCAAAAAAATGTTAGTCGTCACGATCCCTGCTCTATATACATATCTAGGTAAATGTTAGCATGTGCGCGACCATTTCCGCATATTTCGGATCTTTGGCAAAGCGGTTAGCTGCCCACACAGCCAACCACTGAATTTTCGTACATATTACAAAACTTTACATTCCAAAAGTTGGGTTTTTGTTTTTAACATTTTTTTTTGTTGTTTGTGCAATTTTATTGTTTTTATTTAAGTTCAACTTTTATTTTGCATTTTTGCTTTTGTTCAAAGTTTCTGGCTTTAACATTTTATTTATTGTTTTTATGTGAAATAAATTTTTAACATATTTTTTTGATATTGCAAATTTTGCGATTGTAAAAAGTTGAAAATCTCAAATAACCATAAAACAAATGTGACTTGTTCGTATGTTGTTTGTGTAGCTTGGACATTGGCATCATTTTGTTGTTTGTTCGCTACTTGTTTGTTATTTGTTGTTATTGTTTTCATATGTATTGTCAATTTGTTTCACCCAATTTGCTTGTGCAGAGTTTTCTTGGCGCTATGGGTGTACCGGGTGGCAGCAATTTCATCTTCCCACGCTTCTATCGTCACACATTCCTTGTCGCTGTGGACTCGTTTGAGGATTCTACCATCGTTAAAATATTTACGGCGATTGGCGATTGGCATTTCTCCAAGGATTATCCAGAAAAGGTTGCATTGCTATCACGTGTAAGTAAATAATATATAAATACATGTGAGCACTGGCAGTAGATAGTATACAAAATTGGGTGTGTTCAGACAAATTTTTGTTATTGTTTAGCATATGGGTAGAATTTGTACTAAATAATAAAAGAGATCAAAAAAAGTATTCAACTTTTAAAAATTGTTTTGATTTTTTTAAGTTATTCTAGAACAATGCTCGGCGTTTCATACAACAATTGTTCAAGTTCAACTCAGCTCAGCTCATGCCGACTGCTACTCTAGAATCTAAACGGTGTACCCTCAAAGGGGCATAGTCTTTAACGAATTCATCTTGGCCTCAAACGCAGGGACAGGGGAGTTTTTTTCACTAGAAGGTATAAGATCCCTGGCTAATTACCCATGAGTTATTTTTGATAGGAAGCTGCCATTGAAGATTAGTGTGGGGGACAGAGCATGAAAAGCTTCGGTTGCTTTGTATTATTGTAGCGGGGTCATTGGAAAACGATGGGCACTCTATCCAATGGGGGTGCACTGGTTGTACGAGATGGTGGTGAAGCCCATTCTATGTTATGGAGTACTGGTCTTGTTTGGTGCACTACATACCACCTCTTCTAATAAAAAGATGGTTGCATTGCATCGAATGGCGTTGGTTGGTATCAGTTGGGCCATGCGCACTACTCCTACCTTGGATTTGAAAGTTATGCTGATTCTGTACTCAGTTAACAACGTAGGAAAAATAGGCTCAACTCGGGCTGTAATTAGGCTACGAGACGTTAGATATAAACTCGCCCAGTATGTCTATTCCAGCATTCTATCCAACCTCGAAATCATGCCTAGTAGGCAGACTACTGTGCACCGGTCTCTTTTCTGTCAGAAACTCGGAGTTAGCAAGAAGGATGCGGTGAATGGGATGCTGACTAGCGCAGTCACTATCACAGAATTTAACATTTCCGCGGACATTCAAGTTACAAGTGAGGCGACGAGTACAACCAATGTACGATAATGGACAGACAGTGACTATTTGGCAACGCTCAGTGTCGAGATAGACACTATCTGGGTTCCAGACCACTATGACGTTCCTGGCAATTGTCGTGCAGATCTCTTGGCCAGAGGGGGTAATCTTTAAACGGACATGGCTGACTATGGAACACTGGGGACTTCGCTCGCTACCTGCAGTCTACTTCTGCGGTAGGTGGGCTTCGGATCAGCTGCAAGGTAGAGAGGTCCTTCTGGCCAGTCGTCCACGCCAGACGATCATCGGAATTACAAGGGCTCTCTAAAGAACATCTTTCCACAATAATTGAGGTATCCCTGCGGGTTAGGGGTTTAGAATATGCCCGAGGTAGGCATACCGGTCGTAAGAGGGGGCTAATATGCACAAAGGTTACAGATATGATGCCTCTCACCTCTCATTACCCATCTTCTCCTTCCTTATAAAAGGAGGGGTGACATGACCTAGAAGGTTACACTTGTCAAACCAAATCGCTAACATGACAGTCGGGCAATACTACAAGTGAGCACCGGAAGGTACCGGGTTCATATCCGGCCATGGACTGTCAATTTGATAACACTCTCCGAAACCTTCTTGTTGTTAAAACAACAACATGATGATTGGGGTGTTGACGGACAGTGCCCGATGGGTGCGTCTAAATATTCTGGACAATCCTAGCTATGTGACCCGAATGGAGGATGCGAGATGAAATCATCAAAGCACCTCATGCTCAGCTGCTTAGCTGCCCAGGATATTTTGAAGATCGACCATCCGAAATTTTATTTCCGCTACGAAGCGACTAGCCAAAGACTTTCAAGTTAAGGTCACAGTTGAATATGATCGGCAATATTTTTACTGCAAAAATTTGGGCTTGCTTTTAAGAGCTCCCTTATTCGGCCGATTTTCTGGTAAAGCCAGCACTATAAACGCTTCGCACTCAGGTCAGTCGGCCTCCATTTTCTTCTTTCCTTCTTGTGAAAACGAACTTTCGAACTTTCACTGTACAACCTGACATTATTGCCACGACTGGGTGGAAAAAATCAGTATACAAATTTTGTCGTTCTAATATTTTTTAAGTAGTCACGCTTAACCTTACTTATTTAAATATTTTAATATATTTTCTTTTATTTTTCTCCCAGGGTCTCGCTGAAGCAATGGTCAATGTTTATCGTGAAGCAGTGCGAGTTTTTCTACCAACACCCGCCAAATCTCATTACACATTCTCGCTACGTGACATCACACGCGTCTTTCAGGGTATTGTCCTGGTACCAGCTAAAAGACTGCAGGAGCCAGAGAAGCTAGCACGTTTATGGGCTCATGAAACTTATCGTGTGTTTTACGACCGGTTTGTATGCAATGCTTATATGAATGAGTTTTGTGTTTTGTACGAATATTGTTTGCACCACATATACCCAGTGGACCAAATAGTCGCCAAAATACCACATATGAGCGAATTACGATATTTAAACGGACAAAACACTCACAAACTTTCGCTTTTGCGATAGTCGCTGATCTAACGACATATTTTTTAAAAGACTTTTTTCTAATTTCTGGCTGGTCATCATGACGAAAAATGGCCAAGGCTAATAATTTGTATTTTTATGAAAACTATTTCTGCTTTTTATTTTTTAATAATTTAATTGAGGTTGGTGCTGAGTGTTGAAGTCCACCCAAGTGAGAAAAGTTTCTGATCGCATTTTACTTCAATAGACCAGAGTGAATCCCTTACTTGCGATTCAAGCGATCACTACTTCCGAACGCTTGTAGTCTAGAAGTATCCTGTATGTAGCCTACGAACACCCGTTTGGTGGTGAGCTTAATGTGAGAAGGCGACAATCTGGTAGGGCTACTCCCACATAATCAGGTTAAGACCTTGTTTGGGGATTTAAAACCGCAACGTCTGATCACCATACTGCGCGGCTGCAAGCGGGAGTCTATCTTGGATCAAGCGGCTAGCTACATAAACGTCTAACATGATGTGGACGACATAGATTCTACCATATTCTACCAGCGCTTGACGTGTACATACGAGCGCTGCCCCCATCAATGTAGTCTTTGGCGATTTCAACGTCAGGGTAGCTAAATAGGGTGTGTTCGGCCCAACAGTCGGAAAGTTCAGTCTCCACGATGAGACTTCGCTAAGTGGTTTTAAATGAAATTAAATATTTTAAGTGAACAATCGGAACCCCGTTTAGTATTGGTTAAATCATACTGATTTGCGCGGTGACCGATAACAAGAGCAACAGAAATAAGGCCAGTTGACTTTATTTCGCGTCGCAAAGGGAATTAACGTCAATTGATACTGGTATGTTTCCTGATTAGTTTAGGGGGGCAGTTGAACTGGCATTAAAATGTGTTAAAGAAATATTTTGCGAATTAACTTAAAATATATATGTACGATTTGGAGGTATTTCCGCCAGCAATTAGTGGTTGGTTTGTAACCCCAAAATTACCTCATTTTATTGCCTTTATTTCCACCAATTCAAAAGCTTAAAACTAGTGCATTTCACTGGCCATTTACAGATTTTTGGAAGTCATACGCACCTACTACGAAAACTGTTGATGGATACAAAAAGCAGCAATGACGCAACAATAATCTGGGATCGAAAAATAAGGTTTTGTTGAGATTGGCTATCAGGCATTTATACAATTACACAAGACAGAATTACGCATTTATAAGGTTAGGTAGTTAGATACATAAAAAAGTTTGGAAACTGTGCTAAGGTGGCGTAACTCTTAGTCGTAAAAGCCTGAGGAGAAGAGGCACTTGAACATTTAAAAGTCTTTCAAATACAGCGAATGAAAGTCATGTTAAATAAATTTCTAATCACCTGAATAATTTATTTAGTAGGGTTCGTTCAGCTTAATATCACCACCTAAGCTTTATGGAGGGCGAGTAGCTTATTTAAATTAATTTTTGTAATATTTTATTAATTAATTTTTCGTTTAAAATGTATGTATCGTTTCAAGCAAAGCGCCTTATTTCCCATTATGTTTTGATACCTTGATGTAAAAAATCAAACAAAAGGGCATAGTTTGTTAACATACAAAATAGCGTCTATAAAAAAGGGGATTTACCACTTAAATATGTTCTGTTTTTATAAAATCACTTGTTCTGCCCAAAATTTGACTTGCCTACATTTAATAAATTGTACTCGTTTCCCTCCCACTTGGCTCTTCTTCTACATTTATCGGTGTACCTTCTTTTTTTCTGCTTTGGTTTTCCCTAACCCCATATACCGTTATTTTCTTTATCCTCTTAATTTTTCTCTAATACCACCTATATTTCAAATTTCTATTCCTACTTTCCTTCTTGTCCCATTTCCTCTGCGGGTACTGCTATGTCCATAGCTTTGAAGATATATCGAACTAACTTTTATTTGCTCCTGGTACCGCTTTCTGTTGCCAGGTTTTTTTTTTATGTATAGAATAGATATCTATAAATAAAATATCATTAACTTGAACCAAATAAATTCCTAGCTATGCCGAATTGCTACTCAAATTACTCTGGGGGCTTTTCTGAATCTATCGTGAAAGCTTCATAGAGATCGACTATAAACTTTGGACATTAATGAAGCACAAACAAAACACAAAAATGTGGCAATGGCACCGCCCACTTTTCCAAAATTATGTAAATGCTTACTAAAGGACACATATATACATAGATCATTGATTTAGACCAAATAAGTTCAGAGTTAGAATATTGAAATTTTATATAGCCTGGGGGCATGGCACCGCCTACTTTTCCAAAGCTATATATATCCTATGCTTTAACCCATGATCGTAATATGCTGTGAAAATTTCATAAAAATTGGTTGAGTACTTTGGACGCCTATAAAGGACACACATTCATTTTTATTTATAAGATATCCTAATATTGTTATTCGGAGAACTATCATTCTTATGTTTTTTTTTATGAGAAATGAACGAATAAATTGCTATTGTGAAAGTTTTTTATAATTTTGCTTGAAAATGGGTTAAAATGGTTTTAAAATAAGTTTTAAATTTATGTATTTCCACTTTTATATGAGATCATAATCAGGAACTGTTGATCTGGTGCAGTCAAAAAATTATTAAAGAGGCTTATTTCCAAAAGCATGCTAAGCAAAAGGCATATTTCCAAATTATAAAACTAAAAAACTTTATTCTAGAAATAAGAAAAATTCAAAAAAAAATGATGATGTGAGTTTGGAGTACCTGTTTTATTTTAGTAACACGACTTCAAAATTTTAATTTTGGCTACTCAGTCAGTTTTTTCGGTTTTTGGTTGAAATATTTTTGAAAACGGAAATACGGCCTTTTGTTTGATCACTTTCCAACTATATCTTTGGAATATTTCATAAACGGGTTGCGAATTACAATAACACGCAATCCAAGTGAAATAAGCGAAAGAACTAACTACAGCTTATGTCGCTTAAACAGTCACAAAAATATCAAATAAGGTGCATCTTAATGTACATTAGACTGGGTCGAGCAAAAGTTGTGAAAGTCCGCCCCTAAATTTGGAGCTTATACTGAGAGGATTTCGGGATTTTCTTTTATGCTTCTTTTTGAAACTTTTTAAAACTCATTTGAAAATATTGCAGTCTTCAGAAGGTCTATATTGTTGTTGTCTTTTTCACAAAATTTCGTCAGTTAACTTGGAGTACGCACAACTCTATTAACTGACAACTATGTGAAAGGGCCTGAGATGTTTTTTGCTAGGATCGAAAGTAAAATTGTCCTGAAACCCATTCAGTACAAGCTTCAAATCGAGCCGCACAATTGGCCTAACCAACAAAAATCTGAAAAACCGTATTTTGACAGATATCGATAATTCTGTTTATTGTAAACCATCTCACAAAATATTATATGTACCATCACAAAAATAAAGCAAGGGCAATTATGATGTAAGCAACATTTTGCTTTACAATTTTTTATATTTGTTAATTAAAAAACCTTCTCCTGTAAAATATAATTTTTGTTGGTTACACTAAAATGGCTGTAGTATTTTATTAGCTCGAAATTTAGGGGCAACTTTTGGGAAATTTTTTTTTTTTGATACTTATCCACCCAGTCTAATGTGTATGGCATTAAATATATGTAACTTTCCAACTAAATCTGAATTCCCATTTTTACATGTTACTTAGCTTTGCATGCATGCACCTTTATTACGCTTATTTTCCTAGGCTTTGATTCATAATCATTCAAAATCTAACGCAAATTCCCCAGCATGCGCTGAACCTTGTATTTGGTACAGTTAAGTTTTGCATGCCACTACCTATACCTGCACAACATTTGTCCGTATGTGTGTATGTACATTAGACTAGGCTCAAAAGAGAAATCTCATAAATAAACTGAGTGTGTGTTTTTTTGTCTGTGTGGATTTTATAGGCGTCCAAAGTACTCAACCTTTTTTTAAAATCACAGTAAATTCTGTTGTTGTTGTTGTTGTTGTTGTGGTAACGACAAAAACACTCACTCTTTGGTCCACTGGATACATATAGTTTTATAAAAGTGGGCGGTGCTACGCCCTCAGGCTATAAAAATTTCAGTTCGTCATAACTCTAGATGTATTTGGTCTAAATTAATGATATTTAGATATGTGTGTACTTTATTCAAAAATTAAATAGTTTTAGGAAACTAGGCGGTGCCGCGCCCACATAGAAAAATTAAGGTTATCCCTAAGAAGTAACTAGCAAAGAAAGACATATAAATGTTATTATTAAGGTCTCAAACTTTAACAATTTTATTGCCTTTCTGAAAAATAAAAAATAATTTTATTTTAGCTCAGTCTAATATGCATACGTTTATATGAGGTCATACATTTGTAGTTTTTTATTCTTATTTTCAGACTGATTGAAAAGCGAGATCGTGATGCCCTACTAGATATGGCAAGTAATGCATGCAAAACAAATATACGTTTCCCATTGGAGCAAGCCTTCGCTGAACGGATATCCGAGCCGGGCGCCAAAGTGACTGATGATGATTTGCGGAATTTATTTTATGGCAATTATTTGGAACCAGATGCGGATCCAAAAATTTACGATGAGGTCGAAAGTTATAATAAATTGGAAAAATTAATGCACTACTATCTGCGTGATTACAATGCATTCTCACATACACCAATGGATTTGGTATTATTCCGTTTTGCCATCGAACATATATCGAGGTGAGTGAAATGCGGCTGCGTAGTGGTTAATGCGGTTCATGCTGCACAGTGTTTGTTTGTGACGAAAGATAGTTTTGGTTGTATGCAAAAGAACAATAACTGCACAATCATGCGTGTCATATGCGAATTAAAATTGAATAATGTATGTCTACTTAGTTGGTATTGTACATACATACAAGCAAATATTTCAATGCAAATGCAAACGCAGCAATAATGCACTTTTGATAGACTCCGACGGCTGTATAAGGTTTAGTAAAGGGTGCGAAATTTAATGACACACAAATGTCAGAAATGGAAAAATTAACAATTCCGTATGCTTTTTGCAATTAAATCAACAAATCAAAAGATGAAACGTACTTCCTTCGTATTAGAGTTAAAGAGGATTATAAAAAAATCACACTCAATAATTTTTTGAAGTTTGTTTAAAAATCGAGGATTTACTGTGCAGCAGACCTGTTAAATAATTACTACTAATCGGAATGATTACCGGTTCGATTAATTATTTTCTTGAGAATCCATTTAATAATTGATTACCATTACCTTCAATGATTATTTTCAAATTAAAAAAAAAATCAAAAAAATCTAGATTTTTTACGATTATTAAAAAAAAATAAAAACTAATCAAAAAATTTTTTTGATTACTTTTGATAATTTTTTTTTATACCTAGTAGTGCTACGCACATAAGGTATATTAACTTTAATCGCGTAACGGTGGTATGTAACGGCATAAAAGAATCGAGATAGATATTGACTTATGTCTATGTCCGTCCGTCCGTCTGTCTGTTAACAGGATAACTTGAGTAAATTTTAAGATATCTTAATGAAATTTGGTACGCAGGTTCCTTGGCACTCATCCATCTCCGAGCGCTATTTAAAATGGGCGAAATCGGACCATTTTATGTATAGAATATTTTCGAAAATATTATTCAATTCATAATACATTTAGGTTAGCTTAGGTAAGGTGGTAGCTGTCCCTCTATTAGGGCAACTCACTTGGACCCTTATAAGGTCCGTTGTGATACCATATTCTAAACGGTGACACTAAATTAAGACTGCTTAGCAAATCACTGCGTAGCGACAATAAAACTCCGGATTTGGCACACATCGATCTTCGACACGTCTTCCGTGATACCTGCGCCTGGTCCTAGCAAACGCTGGACAACTGAGCATGAAATGATTTGATGATTCCACCTCATCATCTCCCATGCAGCTCACGCAGCTCGGGTTATCAAGTATGTTCAACCGCACCGCATGGACCCCCATCGGACAGTGCCCAGTCAACACCCCAATTAACATGGAAAGATGTAACTTGGAGAACCCTAGTACTTCCATTGAACGCCTGGAGTCAGCAACCGGCCAGAAAGTCTTTGACACCTGACATGAGGTGGTGTCAGCCCAGCGTTTGCTTAGCTGATCCGAAGCCCACCTGCCCAGAAGCAACCTACAGGTGGTAAGGGGAATACCCAGTGTTCTGGAGGCAGCCACATCTGTCTCACGAATGGCCGCTCTGACCAAGAGATCCGCATGGCAATTGCAGGGAATGTCACAGTGGCCTGGCACCCAAATAATTTTTATTTTAAAGAAGGTGGACGCAACCGCAAGCGATTCCAGACAGTCGCTCACTGTCCTCGATCGAACGTTGCCTGCACTCAGCGCCCTAATTGCCGCTTGACTGTCGGAAAAGATGTTGAACTCCTTGACAGCGAATGCACTGGACAGCAGCCCATCCACCGCATCCTTTATGGCGGTAAACTCCGCCTGGAAGACGCTACAATGATCAGGTAGCCTAAATTTCGTGCTAATCCCACATGATACACTTATAAGGATAAAATTTGGTGTGTACATTAATGTTAAAGCAAAAAATAAAATTTTCAAGACATTTTTGAAAATGGGAGTGCCACCGCCTACTTTTCATTAAGTCAAATTTAGAAATAATATTAATCATAAATAAAAACCTTTCAAAACATCCCAATGAAATTTAGCGCACATATTTATATTAATACAAGGTATATTCCGGAAAAAAAATGGGCGAAAGCGGTTAAGGTTGACGCCCACTTTTATACGAAGGATTTTGAAAAGGATCATAGATATATTTGATAGGCAATAGTTTTGCGTACAAAAGCTTTATATCATCTATATTTCACTTTCAAAGTGTCCGTGAACGAAGAAAGTCTAAAAATATAAATTTTTAAAAATGGGCGTTGCTCCGCCCCCTTTTATAGTCGATTATTCCACAGGGATATTTTTATAACCATTCAAGTTATATCAATAAGATCTTGCACACATGATAAGCTTTTTAAGAAAATGGATTTAAGGGTAGTAGGCGTGGCGCCGCCAACTTTTCAGCATAAAAATTCTGCTATTTTCAAAGGCGATTGCTTGAAGTTTGAACTAGATATTTCAATCAAAATTGGTCAGCTGCTTCTGAATAGTATGTAGTATATCCTGACAAAAAGTAAGCAAATGGGCTAACACACAAGTAAAATATCTGGGCAAGTTGTTAATACCCCACTGCAATAGGGAAGTTATATAACTTTTTTGATTTTCATACCTTTAATGAACATGAAATGTTTGTAAGTATGAGAAGAAGAAGAGATGGGCCCATCAATAAGTAAACTGAAATATTAAAGACGATGAGCTGAGTCGATTTCACAATGTCCGTCCGTCTGTCGGTCTGTCCGTCTGTCTATTTGAACGCAAATTTTTCAAACATAAAGTGTGCATGTATTGGTATTTTGAAAAAATGTGGTTAGCAGTGTTTGGTAGGGAAGCTATTTATAAACAAATAAATTAAAGACGACCGCCGTGGTGTGGCGGTAGTGTTGCCGGCCTACCACACCGAAGGTCCAAGGTTCGAGTCCTGGGACAGGTAACATCAAAATTGGTTTGAAAGGTTTTCAAAACGTGCTCGCCCCTCGCAGTGGTTTGGCAAACTCCGAGTGCCTTTCTGCTATGGAAGGCTTCTCAGCAAAAATTCATCCCTTTTGTAGGTGCTGTTCGAAGTCGGCAAAAATCTGTAGGTCCCGCCAATTTGTAGGAAAAAATTCAAAACGGCACACCACAAATTGGAAGGGAAGCTCGCCGCAAAAAACCTCTTAGGAGGTTTATTATTATATAGCTGTTATATATCGCGCCATACGTTTGTATTTTTTTAAAAATTAATTTACCTCTTAAAACTCATAACAGAAGTGTTTTTATTGAAAACAATCAGCTGGCTTTATAATACTAACTGAAAAGTATTAAAATAGACCTGCGTAAATTGGTATGCCATAATAGATCACTACTAGGTATATAATCTTCGGTTCCACCCGAACTTAGACTTTCTTACTAGTTTTTGATTACTTTTTTTATCTTTTCAGTATTGTTGTCGAAGCACATAAATAAACACATCAGCAATACTAATGTGTATATTTATGTGCTTCTACAATAATACTGGAAAAAATCAAAAATAATCTAAAAAAATTAAAAATAATCAAAAAAAAATCAAAAATAATCAAAAGTAATCCAACCTTTTTTTTTGATTATATTTGATTATCTTCAATTTTTTTTGATAATTTTTTTTTTTTGTGTTTTCTAATCGTAATCAATTAATAATTGATAAAAATTATCATTACTAATTAAAAAAGCCGTCTAATTAATTGATTACTAATTACTAATAAAATTTAACAGGTCTTCTGTGCAGGCCCTCAAGGAATCTATGTCTAATTCGGAAAATGTGCGCAAACTAAGTCACCCATTTTTTCAAAAGCATCAAAATAACGCTTTGCCCAAAAAGTGTTTCGATATTGCTTCGATGTAGTCCTCATACGTTTCCCAGCAAGTTCAATAAAAGCGAGGCGTTCTGTGTATTTGCTGATGTTCGTGTAATAGGTACACCGCCAATATTCGGAACAGGTCATCTTCGGAATTAGATGGCGGCACTATAATTTCCCGTGTACTGACGAGGTGACGAAATACGGTCCTCTCTCACCTGTTTTGAGTACTTCTAATAATGTCGGCAGTAATACTTATTTCCAAGCACTTCAACCCGCTAACCCATAGAAAAGTATTTTACTAAATTTTAGAGCTCAAATTTCAGAATTATTGGCCCACCCTTTATGTATTTATTTATGTGTATACATGGCGTATATGTGAAGCGTAATTTTTTGCACCGATGCAAATCACAGTCAACCGAGTGTGTGATTGGATATGTATTATTTACGAGAATACGTTTCTATATCTGTACCTCAGCTTTAGTGTTAAAGAAGAGCAATACTCGTATTGTAGCAAACTACGAAATAAATCGTAGTAAAAATGCTAATACCTTAGTCGATTTGAATAGTATACATTCGAAATAACGAATCAGTTTGGTTAATATAGCATTAGAGGATCTCAATAATACGGTTTTAGAACAAGTAAGCCTAACAATGATCTTCACGATACATCATCACCTGTGAAATACCACAAAAAGGAGAATCGACACTCGTCTTCTCTTTTTGAATTTCGAAAAACCTATATAAAAGGATATATAAGCCTCTTGTGGTCCCTGTGTAAATTTATGGGTCGGAATAGGGAACATCAGTTATATTTTTGGGCTGGTGCGTAGTCTAAATGCAAGCTTATGACTTTCCACCGAGTGAACACTGTTTTGGCTTCTTATTCACTAAATGGCTCTCGCTTGGAACGTTTATCCACCATGATTGATCTGGGTGTTCTTTTTGATCCTAAATTAAGTTTTAATCTGTACATTTCCTCTACTGCCAATAAAGCCATGGGTGTGTTTGGGTTCGTCAAACGGTGGGCTAAGGAATTTGATGATTCGTATCTCACAAAAGTCCTATACACATCGTTGGTCCGCCCAATACTTGAGTATTGATCGTGTGTTTGGTGCCCTGTGTATCAAGAGCACATAAAGCTGATTGAGTCCGTTCAAAAGCAATTCTTGATCCTTGCTCTACGAGGTCTTAATTGGAGCACAAATCTTCACCTGCCTCCATACAGAAATAGTCTTCTCCTCATTAGTTTGCCTTCTCTGGAAAATCGTAGAATTTCACTAGGCGTAATGTTTCTCCGTAAGCTGATTGTCGGCCAAATTGACTCCTGTGACCTTGTTAGCCGATTAAATTTCTCCGTTCCTTCCAGGACCTCCAGGCACTATGTGTTTTTTCAGTTACCTATTTGTAGTCAAAACTTTACCAAAAACAATGCTATGAATGTCTGAATCCAGTTAGTCCTAAATATTTTAACAACGCTAAATGAATACATCGACCGAGGTAGGAGGTGGATTGGAGACACGACCTCTCCAACCATTCCAGTGAATACTCAAAATTTGTAAGCACAACTTTTAATGAATACGAGTACATCGACCGAATGTGAGAGTAGATTGGAGACACGGGCTCTGCAACCATCCAGTGAACTTTCAGACAGGAATATATCGATCATTTTAAAAGGTGGATTGGAGACACGGCCTCTCCAACCATTTCAGCTAATGCTATAATTGTACTGTCTAGTTTGTAAGATTTGTGCAATCTGTTTGACCTAAGTTTATTTTGCTTTGTTAATTGTACTTTTGTTATAATAACATATTTATAACAGTACGTTCAATATCTGCTATTAGTCGACCGCTTTATCTTTGTGTCGACTTAAAACAAATAAATAATTAAATAAAAAAGCCAATTTAACAATGAGCTGTACGAGTTTTGCGCAAACTCTACAGACCAGAAGGTGCTTCTGTTGGCAACTTATTTTCGGAGCAAAGAAAGAAGGTTCCCACTGAGTTGAAAAATGTGAACAAAGAATGACTTGGCCTCACTTGGCGTTGCCAATTGGTGCCAGTTGTCGCTAAGAAGAAGGCTAAGAAGAAGTGGGTAAATTTTTTTTAAAAATCGTAGTAAATCTACTACAAACATACTAAAGTTCTAACTCTACATACAAGTTTATACAAAACGTTGATATATAAATCAGTATATATAAAAGCCTATACGTGCCAGTGTCACAGCAATATGGCAACTCTATTAATTTTATGTTTTTGTGGTAGCACACTGACGCCGCCACTGCCACCACCAACTACGCCACCTCTGTCGACATTGTCACCTTCACCCAAAGCTATACCAACGTCTGCACTTTTAATGCATGCGTTCATGCGGTTTTCCATACAACCGCCGGTCAACCATTCACCGTTGTTACACCGCTGGTCATGAAACCGACACAATGCAAAACAACTCAACTCAACACCGAAATTCACTTATCTCTTCCACCATCAAATGGACCAAGCGCGTACACGTTTCTGTGCACGCACAATATGTGACTCATATGCTGCATATTCGATTTCTGTGTTCGTTGCATTTCGTTTGATTTCATGCATTGTTGCTTTGGTCGGTGTCATATTTGTTGTTATTGTCATTGCAACTACATATATATTTGTTTGTTCTCTCTCTCGTTCTTTTAATTGCAGAGTCTCGCGTGTATTGCAAATGCCACGCGGTAATATGCTTATGGTCGGTATGGGCGGTTCGGGACGTCGCAGCTCATGCAGATTGGCTGCAAGCATTGCTGATTGTCGCCTGATGACAATTCAAGTGACAAAGACATATTCACAAACTGATTGGCGTGATGATCTGAAGAAAATATTGATGACAGCCAGTTTCAATTTAAATCATACAGTTTTTCTCTTTACCGATGCTCAGGTAAGTTTTAAAATGATGGAAATCAAAGTCAATTAATTTCAGTATATCTACTATTTGCTCAACTGTTGGATTGCATACTGCAATCATGTTCATATGCATGTATGCGTGTTGTTGTGAAAGAAAATTGGATTGGGTCGCGCTTTCTAAAAATTTTCATAACTTTAATGGACATATGTACATAATGGGGTCCATAAACTATTTCGTTGGAGCTACCGGGGAGGAATAATTGTCATACAGTTTTGTGATCTATATCGACTTCACTGCCAAACTCCGATTAAATCGATTTATTTCTCTCATGATCTATTACATTTCTTCCGTCGGAATAGCTGATAGACCCCATTAAATTAGGTCCGCTGACGTATGGATAGACTCATCAACATGTATGAGTGGATACCGCCTGTGTTCGGTTTAATTAGGGCAATGTCCAATGGAAATAGTTATCATGTCGTAACAACTCCCCAACGTGGTTGATTGACTTCGACTCTGCTCGAACTAGTCGTGCCAGTAGCTAGCATTAATATTTTGAGTCATATGTCTGCTGTTTAAAACCAAATTGATGTTATCGTGACCTCGCGCAGATGCAGCTCCATTTTGGATATGCTGGAGGAATGTGCTGACTATACCGGCTCTCCCAACTGGAAAAGAACTCCCACATCTATAACACTAAACAAACTCTCCGTCGGAGACGTTTTTGTGGTTACAGCAACAGCAATATTCGACCTAATGACCGAACATATGCCACACACAGTTTGAACTGCCCCTGTTGTCACTATGGGTTTCAAGCGAGCATGACAAAACAACTGGCATGTCGAGGAATGTTGCTTGGTTTGAAGAAGAGGGACGTTAGCTGCAGAGTTACGGGGACGCTGATATGCTGGCATGTTGGTAAAATTTTGGAGAATCCTCGCAGAAGATACGGGGCATGACCTAAGGTTTCAAGATCAGTAGGAATTTCTGCAGGCTCAATAAAAGCGACCTGGTAATGGCTGTTGTTGTTGTTGTTATTAACAGTTCTTCGCCCTTCCAAATGGCCACGATCACTCTGAAAATCGTTATCAAGCTCTTCTAACGGAAGTCCAAGGTAACGCGCAGTTTCAATAGGTTTGGAGCAAAGTGAAATTGGTGTTAGAAGAGTAGGTTCGATTGCACAGGTCAATAGATGTTTATTATAGTGAGAAGACATACCAGATGGCGGACAAGTATTTGGTATAGTAGGGTTCAGTCTAGATAAGTAAGAGTTTAACCTTTTAAAATATCTCTTTCAGGTTGTTTGATATCAATTAAGGGGTTAACAGGCCGACATCTAAGGGATTTGTCTACCGACTCAGAGTGGAGATCACCTAGAACCCGCTCATGTTTACGCAGATCAAAGTTCAGGTTAATGTGGTGCCCGATCTCATCATATTGCTTACGGAATTGTTTCCTGTTAATGAACGGAGAGCGTACTTAAGTTATAGAGGAATTACTCGACCTCATTAAACAACTCACGATAAGCATGCACCAATCATATCTCCATGGAGCTCAAAGCCGAACCTCTCTTGGTTTTTTGATGAGTTCGAAGGCCACCTAAAAGGGCAGATAGATTTTTGCTGAGAAACTTTTTTATTGCAACAATACCTTGGGAGGGACCACTGCCGAGAGGCAAGACCTTTTCCAAAATGTTGATGTAATCTGTTCCACCTCTTGTCCTGGGACCGTAGGCCAACACACTAGCACCATATCACGGTAGCCGCACCTGTTTATGTTATGTCTGTATTTAACTTAGCTCAAATAACGTTGACCAATAACAGCAGCTCCGTCAGTATTGCGAAGAACCTCTCGGAGCTATTCGGAACAAGAAGCGGTTCCAACAAGGCGTCTTCCCGTAGCGCGATCTCTTTATCTAAAGAAGATGTCTTATGGTGACCGAGTCTAAGAGGAACTACTTGCTGTAATCGAATAAGGTGTGGATAAAGTCTCAACTTCCTAGCATTATCAACAAAAATACGGTCAGTTTGGAAATCCACAGAGAGGCACTCGTGATAGCAAGTGCTATTTCCAACTTAGTAGGTACTCGAGAAATTAGTTCTTGTTTCCACAAAGGAGCGATTTTTTTTACCCTTACGAAACCACAGAGCATTAATTTTACACGCCTTTTACGTCAGAGTTCATACCGCGTATATAATCCAAACCCTTAGTCCGCTGGGGAATATTGAAAGATAAGAGATGAACATACTTCCATCATGGCATCAGAAATTATTGAAACTGTCGAAAGAAGATACGATGGCCCATGCAGTGTCCTGGAATATTTATATTCCTCTCTCAACGGTGGTAGCAGAGCCAAGCCGCATTCCCCTCTGCATTTTAAAAATAGCGTTAGAAAGTACTGGCTTCCCTTAGAGTTTCCCATTCAGGCCAGTTGTAGCAAAGAAGTGTTGACTCGTGACGGCTTCCAACTGTGCGCACAGATAGTACATCCTTCCCCTAATTCACTTATAGTATGAACAATTATTTTAAGTGGTTTCATTAGTTATATGAACTATTATCGCTAACTAAAATCTAATAAACAAAAGCAACATTTATCGTTTTGCTTGGTAAGAGTACAAAAGCTTATAAATAAATTTGAATATATTCGAATTTCTATAGCAATCGGCTTTATGTTAATTACACGTTTTCACAGAATTTCCTGTGACAGCCTATTGACCACAGCAATTGTCCAAAATCTAATGTTTCTAATGGAAATAGCTCACACATAATTTTGGTATGGATTAATGGTATTAATTAGCTGTGAGTGTATAAATCAAAGCAAATTACACAAATAAACGACATTCGATATAACTCTAACCTAATCAGTAATTTAAATTGGAATACGGTATACTTACGGTGACCAATTGATCATTATTTCTTTTATAATTAATAATTTTGTTTCCAAAATAAAGCGACTGCTGCGCTTTGTATGAAGAGTAGTGATTTGAGAGAGCCAAAAATGTGAATCCAAAGAGCTAAGGTTGAAGTGTTAAATTACGCGTCAAGGAGTTCGCAGCAGTCAATAAAGTGTACATCAATGTATGAATTAAACGAAAAAAGTCAAGGAACGAAAAATGGAAAAAGACATCTCCGACAACTCCAGGTGACCACGGTATACATATCTATGGGTGTAGAAACCTATACCAACAATTTATTATAAATTATATTTGTTCTTTTTGTTTAATTTTAGAACATGGTCACCTTAAATATGATGTTCATACTTAAGTTAAACCACACCCAACAAGCGTTTTTGTAAATGTTTTTAAATTTTTTTTTATATTTTTGCTGTTGGAGAGAAATAGTAAAACTGTGGGGCGAAGGTTGCAATAACATGTTTCCCAACTTACTCATCAGATAACTTCTCGAATACTTACACTAAGCTTGCTATAATAAACGATATTTAAACGTTTTCAGTATTAAATAAGTTCCAGAGCTTTAAATAAACTTTTTAAAAATATTTAGAACAAAGGTTTAGTAGTAATTTCACTGTAAGTGTTAAACAGAAACATTAACAAACATGATATGAACAGTCCACTTAAAAAAATGCGAAACCAAGCAACGCGTAAACCGCTAATAAATTTATCAAGTATTACTGTACACCATTAACTGTAATTAATAATAATAATGCATTAAAGAATAAAAATGCCCTTTAAATCAAGTTTTAGAAAAACAATTCGATGGCTGAGTCGAAGATCTGAAGCAGCTAGAAATCCTCAAAAATGCAATCGCCAAATGCAAAATCCCCGGCCAAAAAAAATTGCCCAAAAAATTCTATCTCTAATCACAAAATCCCCAATTGGGGAATAAGTGCATATATAGACCCCGCAATTAAATATTAAGACGTGATTACAATTTTGGTGTAAATAAGAGTGATGAGTGTTAGAGAAGGAAACAGATTTCGAAACAACTCTGCAGTCAACTGCCAAATTGGTTAGTAGACACTCCAGTTCATTAACTAGAATTTCGTGGTCTTATTCATACCAGCTTGAGCGACTGCAACGTTTTCGCTATCAAAAGTAGCAAACAACCCTCTAAAATTGTAGATACAAGCATAGGCGAGCGAAAAAGAAAACAATTCAGTACTCGGGTAGCAATCGTTCAGTGAACAACGCCGTCCTACATTTAAATTTTCTCTTCAACTAATATTCTGAGATCAACAACATCACCCTTATTTTTTGCGACGTCGCTACTGCATAATGGCGTACCAGCGACGCAGAAACAAGTAAGCAATGCTCAAATGAAACCACGAAAAAAAATGA
Organism: Merzomyia westermanni; assembly: GCA_949987695.1. NCBI lineage: Eukaryota > Metazoa > Arthropoda > Insecta > Diptera > Tephritidae > Merzomyia > Merzomyia westermanni. The sequence goes on from OX465291.1 coordinate 27,106,594, forward strand.
AAACAATTGCGTAAGTAAAAAACATTAATTTTTGAAATAATCAAAGCAACCTTTTTCTGATAAAAAAAGTTTTTAACAAATTCATAAGAAAATATTGAATTGTTTTTATTTTCCCAGGGTTGACTTATTGTAATTGTGAAATGCAGTTTTCATAAATAAAATAATAAGGAATAACAAAATGGTTTAGAAGCTGCAAAAACGAAAATGGCGATCAGGGACACGTACAATAACAAGGTGGTTAAAAATAGCGCTTTTAAAGAAATTTATTTACTAAGAACTTTTTGTACTAGAATGTCATACTCAAGTTACCTGCATGATTATTTGCAAAGAATTACGAAACCTATATGTTCCTGCATAAAAAGCGAATCTTTCCTTGAATTTGCTTAATTTTATATAAAGATATTTTTTAAAGTATGGATTAGATTCTATCTGAGATTAATATTTCAATTTAAAAATGTTCCATAAAATGTTTCAAAAAAATGTAAAGATGCCTACCTGTGAAATCAATTATAAAATTCACTGAAAAAGAAAGACAATTTAAAAAAGAAGAAAATTGTTTTTATAAATGTTTTCCAAGGGCAAAATTGCTATGTATAGCGACTATACTTTTATTGAAATTTGTTTCAATTGTTCAATCACTGTATTTATTTTGGTAGACACATATTGTTTATGTGATGACTGAATTTTCAATAAAGTGGTTTGTAATGTAATTTTGCAGTTTTCGTGTATTTTTCAACCCAAAATGAATTAACCTACAGTAATTGGTATGCTACTGATGCACAGGCTAACTAGTATGACGGCTGGTATGATACCGGTGTATGTACTGACTAGTATGTAAACTGCTATGATCCTGATGTATATACGAACTAGTATGTGGAATAGTATGGTCTTTATGTATATAATGACTAGGATGTCAACTGGTATGGTGCTGATGCAGAAGCGGGCAATTGCCATCTCGTAGGACATCGCCGTGTTAAAAATACCAATAAAATTACAGAACTCGAACTAGTTGAGCCGGTTTGGCAAACTAGTATAAAACTAGTAGAATTGATTGATTGATACTCACTAAAATGTTCTGTGCAGAAATCCTGTGGGTAGCGAAGCCGGTGTTAGATCGGTTAGGAGTTATTTTTTATACGCGCCACCGAAGAATTTTTTTGGTTCGTTAGAAATGAAATAAACTATATAAGTAAGCAAATGTGAAGTTTTGGATTTTGAATTTGGGCATTTTGGTTGCGATTATCTCAAAATATTTTTTTAATAAACGCATTATATCCAAACGGCTTTCAATTCTGCCCTACATCCAAATTTGAATAAAATGCTATAAAAGGACGTACTTAAAAAAAATTTTAATTTTCTTGGATAATTTTTATTTTTAAACTAACATTCCCAAAATTTAAACATAAACATTTTATAAAGAAAAAATCAGCATTTGCAAGTTTTATGTTTATTTCAGAAGCTTTTTAAAACATTTCCTTCATGCTAGTTTTCTTTGTTGGGTAGACATATGTATGTATACATGCTAGGGTGTTTCGCTTTGAGGCACTCTTTCTTGGGGATATATGCAAGTAATTGGGGAATCGGAAAAGCTCTAAACTCTGATTTAAGTAGACATTTGTTGTTTCTTGTAATGTTAAAATACTCTAAAATTTTAAAGGAGTGTTGCCGATGTTGACAGTCCTGTGTTGAATCCGGTACACATCGGTGCTAACCTTTTGGCACTTGTTTGAAAATCTCGAATGTACTTATGTACTAGCCCCTTCTGGCACTTGTTTTTAAACATCGTCGAACCTTATTTAGTTTAATGATAAGAATGATTTTCTTACTGGATACTACGAAGCAACGTACTAAGGTTCTCGAAGAAAAGGATATAACGCGCCATATTGTGGTAAAAATAAGTGTGATGAAAAGAAAAAATATTAACATATTAAAGTTATAAAATATAATTTGTATACAATCCACAAACGAATAATTAATAAATACTAAATGAGTAGACTTATTTAGCAATCAAGCAATTAAATAAGTTAATTGGTTGGCCGATTCACAAATCTTGCGCACCACAGGTCGTACCCAAAGTCATATAAAAACCACTCTTGGAAAACTAAAACACCCTATTACTTTCTACATCACGCTTTATCATACTTACATATGTATTCATTCGTACATTTCAACTAATATATTTGTAGGCCAAAACTAAAGTTAATTAGTAAACTCCTACTACCTATTTTCATTTATCTATAGATGTATTATGCATGATCAAATATAATATTTCGAATTGTTACGTTTCGTGAACAATGCGTCAAAAACTAAAATAATAGTATAAAACACAAATTCTAACTAATATCCATACAAGCTTTGTATGTAAGCCTATTGAATTCATAATTCATTACCACTAGTAGAGTACACTGCAAGCGCATTATTATTGACAAGTGGCGTAAGTTGGCGGGCCAAGCCAGTGTGTGAGGACCAAACGTCTATAGGGTCGTAACAGTTTACTCGACAACAATTTTAATATACTAGGAATCGACCGGTGCACATACGGCATAAGTAATGAATTAGGTGGACAAAATTATTTGACTAAGAAAAACAGTTGGTGGTGTAGGAAATTAGCATCATATGGTGATTTAAAACTATTTTAGAAAAAATAAATACAAATAGCAGCATAATTTTGCAACACATAGTAAGAAATTAATCAATATTAATTTTTCAAATTTTAATATATATACATATGTGTATACAAAGGTACATGTTTATAGTGAAATTATTAATTATTACATACAATATTGGGATTTTAATTCAAATTATCATCATGCACATCATCATCATCGTTCTCGGTTTCATCATCCTCATCATTGGCATCTTCATTTCTATTTGACGTATCTTGCAAAAATTCCGGAATAGTAAGCATTGATAAGACTTGTGGAGAAAATGGTTTACTTCTGTGCTTATTAGGTTTCCTTTTTGCAGATATTACGGGATCTGAAGTCACAAGCAACATGTGCATAATATCTGTATTTGTGTCTATTCTGGATGTTTTCTGGCATGAAAAAGTCTGATATTTTTATAAGCTTTATGACCAGCTTCAATTACATCTTCTGAAAATTGCCCTGCAGTTAATGGTAACGAATCAATAATGTCTGGTCTATGAATAAGTATTTTGTGTACTGTAGCGCTGATTTTGTACCAACCATATACATTTACTACCAACTTGGCATTCTCAAGACAAAAGGTTTTAAATTTGGTAATGTTGACATAATACAGCTTGACAAAGTGCTTAAAATTATGGAAAAGCGTGTTAGAATTCTTTCGTCAAGTCCTGTTATTTCAGATGACCGGGTAGTATTGTCGAAAAATGTTCGTGCTGTGTTACCATCGTTACTGTTTCCCTCTCCTTACTTTGGCTGATCAACGACAAGTCCCATTTGGTCGTAAAACTTTTTTTTATTTCAGCTTTTCTGAAATTTATAATTTCCTTCGAATCCTTATCTCGCGTTTGCCACTGCTTTAGTGGTAGTTTATATGAAATATTGAGAAGAAATTCAAAACATCTTAGATATGCGTGCAATATAGATATACCAAATTTGTATGCCTCCTCATAGCATTTTCTTTTCAATACAATTTCAATATTATTCATGTCGTTTGGTGTGGCTTTGTATATATTACAGCTTTGCGTAGATGCTGTGTCTGTTAATATATTAACAATTTTTCCATCTACCATCGTGCACAATAACTTGTGCTTGAAATTTATAAGTTTTCCGTTAATAAGCCTAACAGGAGTTACGTGTAGTTCATCAATTTGTTTGTTGATTTTTCTGACTTCTTCTTTAACGGTATCCGGTGTTTCTTTCTTTAGCTTGAAACATATTGGCCTAGAGTGTTTTAAACTGGAAGTGCTTGAATTCTTCCAATAAATCTTTCTATTACTTTCGGTACCGGAAGATATTTCTAATGGAACTAAAGTGCATAGAATAATCTTGCAATCTGCGTACTGTGAATCGTCGGAAAATTTTTGTTTATAGATAGAGTGACCTCCACTCCCATCTATACCCCATTTATATATAACATTGATTGTATCGATTTCCAATACTTCAGATTGTACTTCAACTAAACGCTTTATTGTATGGTCTAACAAATCTTGTAACGATATTTCTGCGCCTTTCTCAGTAACATGAATGTTGTCAGGATAACACTTATTTTTCTCTCTATCTCTATGGCGCGATATACAACAGGTATATCATCATAAACCTCCTAAGAGATTTTTGCGCCAAGCTTCTCTTCCAATTTGTGGTGTGCCGATTTGAATTTTCCCTACAAATTGGTGGGACCTACAGTTTTTTGCCGACTCCGAACGGCATCTACAAAGAAGACGAATTTTTGCTGAGAAGCCTGTCATGGCAGAAATACACTCGGAGAGTTTGCCAAACCACTGCCGAGGAGCGACCCCGTTTTGAAAAACTTTTTTCAAATCACTTTTGATGTTACCTGTACCAGGGCTCGAACCATGGACCTTCGGTGTGGTAGGCCGGCAACACTACCTTCACACCACGACGGCCGCCATGAAATGAACACTTATTTTTAGCTTCAACAATTTTCGGATAGGAAGGATAAATATTTGCGTTCCTAGCTTTTGCGCCTGTTTGAATGCCTACGTAGTCATATTTCGTCATATAAGAATTTATAATAAGTGCAGGAGCCTCTTTCTGTGTATATGGAACAATTCCTGAAGATGTCGAAGGGGCTTCCCTCATCTGCTTTAAACTTTTTGGACTCAATGATCCAGCTAAGTGTACAACGTTGGCTACAATTCTTTTGCCTTGATTTCCCAATCCTTGCTCTGCAGCAAACAATAATTTTTTGGGACTAACATTTTGTGCAATTGAAATCACACTGCTCTTTTTAGTACGAGTACTAATTTCCGAAAAATCTTTTTTTGGCCTGCCTGGTCCTTTGGTAGTAGACGCTTGAAGAGAGGGAGAAATCGGCAATTTTATTTCTGCGCTGAGCCACTGTGAATTTTTTTTTACAAATTTATCATACTTATAACGACTTGAGAAATTATTTTTAATATAAAAAAACTAATTGAACTATTTAATTGTTTTTTCTGACACTCGTTTAAGTTATTAAGTCCATTTTTTTCTAAAATATAGCACATTATTCTCTCAACACAGGCCTAATGGCGGAACTTAAAAAAATGGTCCTCTTTCAAAAGTAAAAATAATTCCAATTTATTCGCCATTACAACATATATTTTTTTAACACACAACAGTTTATTAAATTACACTTTTTAGGATCAACCAAATCACTATTTTAGCGTTTAATTATAATGTTTGGCGTTTATTTTGAATAGGTTTTGTAAATTTTGACAAAAAGATGTGGTGAACTAAGTTTGTTTTGTGTCTCAACTAAGTATCACAAGGTACTTGGTATGTATGTATATATGTACATTTTCAAAATTTTCAATCATTTTTATTGTGAGGCTGCAGTAAAAAAAATGCATTTACTCCCAAAGTCGGAAAAAGGAGGCTCAAAATTTTGGTAAGTGCATTCTACAAAGGTTAAGCATTGGCTTGTGAAAATTTTACGAGGATATTCTGGGGTAAAACTTTTTTATCATCTCCTGAATCGCAATTTTGTAGGTCATTGTATAGAGGCTTTTTAACCAGCTGTAACTTTAAAACCCTTAATCTGATACTAATCAAAAATTATAGCCTGAATAGTAGTAGCTTGACTTATTATAAAAAAGTAAAAGTAGAAACTTACTTTGACGTTAACATAATTAGCAGAGGAAAGTCGTAGGCTGCTTATTGAGGCCTCGGTGAAAATAAATTAATTTTGTCAAGTATTGGGCACTCTAGTGAAAGTAAGCATAACCTTATCTAATAACTATTACTGTCCCTTAGTGAGTCAATGTGTAGGAAATGCTGAGAGGAGTTTTCATAGCAATTGAAGGTGGTTGAATTTTCGAAATTTGGCCAGCTAAATCTTTACTTTTGCCGTATGTGCAGTGGTTGAAATTCAACTGCAAAACTTTATTTTAATTAGTTGCTGTTCCTCTCTTTGTTTTTTCTTTCCTTCATTTCCTCCTCTTTCTTTTCTTTCTTTAATTCACTTTACTCTTATTATTTCAATTTATTGTATTTTATTTTATGTTGTTTTTTACTGTTTACAGTTTCCTTAGCCCTTATTACCGTACATTTCCTTAAAGCTACATTCTTTACCTTTCTTTAATTTCCTTTCCATTCCTTGCTTCTATTTTCCTTTCTCTTCTTTACTCTGCTTTCTTTTACATAAAGTTTTTTGATTTTATATTACTGTATAGGTTCCTTTTGTAACTGTTCCTATTCTTCATCTTCATTTCAGTGGCTCTCTTTACTGGTTCTCTTACTTTCTATTTTTTTCTTTCTCGTATTTATTTTATTTAATTTTATTTCATATTATTTTATTTTATATCATATTATTTTGTTTTATTTAATTGTCTTTTTAATTTAAAAAAAATTTTTTTTTTTTCATTTCATTTAATTTTTTTTTTATTTGGTTTTTTCTCTTACTTTGCTTTACTAGTTTTTATCATATTTTTATTTGATTTCATTTTATTTTATTTTATCCGCTTTTATTTTCCTTTGTTTCATTTAAAAATTTTAATTTTTTTTTTTTTCAATTCTAATGTATATTTTCATTACATCACAATGTGGGTATCAAATGATGGGTACAAATGACTGTAATAAAAGATGGGATTAATTTAAATATCTCAACTGCTTTTGGAGGTATCTTAAAATATGAACATACTTAATATACAGTGGGACAATCTCCATCGTCTTTAATTTTCTCTGCATGCGTATATATTCTATTAAAGCATTAATTTCATACTGTCGTCTTATAATGTAGCATATACCTTTACATCATATTGTCAATAGAAGTCACTTTAGGTTTGTGAAAGTACCTTTGGGAGCACATAATTGTAGTAGATAGTCATAGACAATGTCAACCAATCCTTAAGCAAAATCAATTAAATTGTACAACGAGACAATGGACACTACAAGTGAAATTTATTGTATAGATGTAAATTTGTGATACTCCCAAGCAGTATTCAGATGGGCACTGCATTACATTAATTTGTAGTGTACACTTGAGTCTACCATACGGTAATAAGTGTTATTGCGAATGTAAATTAATGGGCGGCATTTAAATTCCTGGGTTGCAAAAAAATAAAATTAAATTAAAATGCAATGAAATAAAATAAAACAAGCTCTTCTGATAAAACAGATCTGTCAAAAAATCCATCATGATCACACTACTAACTGTCAAATGGCGGAAGTTGTTCATGCATATGGTAAAAGAAGAATAGAACTAGGAGTTTAGATGACATCAAAACCAGCGTATTGTTAGCTTAATGGTTAGCAATGCTTGCCAAAATTTCTCTGATGAGTGAAGTCTATGTAGCAGCTTGCGAAATGGAAACATAATAAAATAAAATAAAATAAAATAAAATAAAATAAAATAAAACAAAATAAAATAAAATAAAAAAAAACAAAATAAAATAAAATAAAATAAAAATAAATAAAATGAAATAAAATAAAATAAAATAAAATAACATAAAATTAAATTAAATTAATTAAAATAAAATAAAATAAAATAAAATAAAATAAAATAAAATGAAATAAAATAAAATAAAATAAAATTAAATAAAACAAAACAAAACAAAACAAAATAAGCCCAAAATGAAGTAAAATGAAAAAATATAATAAAAAAATAAATAAAATAAAATAAATTAATATAAAATAAAATAAATAACAAAAGCAAAATAAAATAAATTAAAACAAAAAATTTTTTTTTTTTAATTTTATTAAATTAATACACTCGAGGGGTGGCGACGCCGCTTTTTAAAATACTTTTTTTTTGTAACCTGTCCCGTTACTTGAACTGCGGACCTCCGGCGGTTTGAATTTAAATTAAAGTGATTAAATTCATTGATACTGTTTTATATTTTGAATGTAATGTGAATCGGGAGGAACTGGTGCGCTTCTATTGCATTACAAAACAATACTAATTCTCCCTCAATGCCTTTTACATGCAGTCAACTATTGACTTAAAATGGCGATGATCTATGGGTGAAAATTATTCCGCTGCAGTACCTTTTATTTAATCCCGAACTTCTTTAATATTCTAAGGTTTCGATATAGCTCCTTCGTTGGTACTAATTCTTTGCTTCCGAGCCAGACCAACATTTTGCATATTGATTCTTGCACGATTTCACCCGACAGTGCGTTACGCCTATATTCCTTCAACCATGTGCTTTACGATGTGCAATGTAAAATTATAGACACTAGTACTAGGTAAATTTATTTTTTAAGAATTCAGAGCCCACTTACATAATTGCATTTGGAGTCCTATTTATTTGATGAAGATACTGTTTCTATATTACATATTCCATTAAATAGCAAATCTTTATCAAAGAAATATGTAAATTTTTATTGCCATTTTCCTTTTTTCTCCCATTTTTTTGTGCTTTACGCATAATTTTTTTCGGTACTTGAAATAATACAATAACACTCTGCTTTGAAAATATTTTGCAGGCCATTGACGAGGGTTTTATTGAAGACATTAATGGCATACTCAACACAGGTGATTTGCCGAACCTCTATCAGCTGGAGGACAAAGCAGCAATTATGGAAAATATGACAAGTGTGGCAAAGCAATTGGTGAGTTTCAAGTAATAAATTGCGAAATATGCAACAAAGTCACTAGCGCAAACACGATTTAATCTACGGAACACTATAATAAAATAGGTTAACCCCTTCTATACCAATTTAATATAGGTGGTCGTTGTCAAAAACCTGTATACACGAAAAGCAATTTCCTTGTGCCGAAACCTGCGGGATTCATTCCGGGAAAAATACTTTTCCTATCTTTATACACGGCTAAAAATTTGTCCTTAAATTTAAACTTTTCGGGGCTACATATATGTCTAAACCAAATTTTATTTAAGATTTAAATTCTGCCAGTTTTCGAGGAAATGAGCATGAAGAAAAGAGTTTCAATTTCAAACCAGAAATGTTAAACAATTAAAAAAACATAAGAAACATTTGTATAGGTTAGCAGGATTCGAACCGACGCTCCCGCATCAGAGTCGTCTGCTCTACCCACTGAGCAATGGCGCACACAAAACTTCCTAGAGAAAAATTCAATGACTTAAAAAAACTTTCAAAAAAAAATTAAAAGAACTAAAAACATTTCTTAGTTCAGTTTTAATTGTAAATCGCAATAAGTTGAAAATTGGTGTAGGTAATTGAAAGGTTTGGAATTTATTACAAAAAAGTTTACAAATTTGCTTAAACCGACAAATGTTTTAAAATGTAAGCTCAAATTTTTAGCGGTGTAAATCTCCAAACTTTGGGGGAATGTTTCGCAGTTACAACAACAGCTTTATAGTTATGGGAATTGTTATTCATTGATTCTGGGTTCCTAAGGTTTTTTTCATAGGTTAACTTCGTCTTATATTGGTGAAAGCAAAGGGTTTACACCATTTTTCTTCTTATAAATTTTCACAGTAGCCCACAATCAAAATGATACAATAAATTTATTGAACACGATGTTAGTTGACTTCATTAGCATGAGTAAATATGTTTGGGAATAACGATACTTACGGAAGCAAAGAAAATATGCTGGTTAAACACAATAACTAGGGGCTCACAGTTGATTTTTAAATTTACGCCTCTGTAATTTAATACAGAACTTTAGTCAATTAAGAGCACGCTAACAGTAAAAATAGCCAAAAATGAACAAAATTTTTAAGAGTCATAAGACTTTAACTTTTTGGGACTATAATTTAACCGGCTACAAAATTATTTATTTAGAAATCGTTTTCAAACTCTTGCCACAAATTTCCGATTTTTCTTATTTCCATAAGTTTTTTGGAATTTTCGCAAAATTGTCGATCCATTTCAAATCACCCGGGTTTTTTGGAATTTTCGCAAAATTGTCGATCCATTTCACATCACCCGGGCTCATGCGCAATATACGTCGAAATTTTATTTTAAGACCAAACTTTGAGAAATTGTTTTTGAAACTTCGTTAAATTACACGTATTTTTCCCCCCTTAAGACTCCGTTTCCGAGAAATAAATTTTTTCTTCTGAGTTGGTAATGGATTTGGGTGGCAGAGTATTCGCGAAAAAAAATTCCAAAGTTTATATCTCGAGAAAAACGAGTTTTAGAATATTGCCATGATTATATATTGTTCTTCATACATCACATATCATACAGAAAATTATGTTGAAAAAAAAATTTATTTTTTAGTTAATCAACAATTTTTAAAACACTATAACGAAATTTTTGTTTTCTGTTATGGGTTTGACAGACTGATCGATTAACTGCAAATTAAAAAAAAATCACCCATTCGCGTAAAAGTTGTACGTATGAGAAATCCCTATTTAACCACTCTGGGGAAAAATATATTTCTCGGAAACGGCGTCTTTAAGGGAAAAAACAAAAGATAAGTGTGATTTAAAATAGTTGCAAAAACAATTTCTCAAAGTTTCGTCGTAAAATAAAATATCGACATAAACACTAATTCTACAAATTTCTATAATATAACTTTTTATATTAAAATAAACGAATTTCAGCTAAAAAAGTTTTCCTAATATATTAGAAGAACCAACTGTCTTAGTTTTACTGTGAGCTACGGTATTTGTGTTTGAGAAACCGAACTTTTTTCTTGGGTGACTGTTTATTGAATTTTACAAAATTATCCAACTCATCGTTATCATCATCATTATTCGCACGCAAACACAGAAATATTCCAAGCAAAACTTGTATTCTGCATGGACTTTGTTACTCCCTTTGTAATTGTCACCTATTACTCTCATTGTGACTATAATTCCAAGAGATCATTATTATGTTGCTATTGAAATAATAAGCAAGCGACAACTTCAATTGAATAGCTACAAAACAAATGTATTGTAATAACTACGAAAACCATACACATAGTTGAAAAATACAAGACGATAGTTGAAAAATTGTGGAGCAAGAATAATTGCAATGTATTACAATAACAAATTATACACAAATACACACAAAACACTGTTAGTGTTTACTAGGGTTGGTGGAAAAAAAATGTTTTTTTTTGCTTGATTTTTAAACTATGCAATAAGTAAATTTAAAGATCTTGGAAAGTTATCGAAACACTATAAGTTAGGTTAAAACTAAGAATAATTGTTTATGAAAAAAGTATTGTTTCTATTTTAAATAATTTTTATTAATTATTAGTAGTTTTTATTTAATTAAAAAAGTAAAATTTTGAAACAAACACCATAGCTACTCTTATGGATCAATTTCAGAAGCTGCTAGACTTCTTCATCAGAGAAATTTCTTCACATTCTGTTAACCAGTAGGCTATCAGAACAATGGTTTGTTTGTCAGCTAAACTCCTATTTCTCTTCATTTATATCATTGTATTGGATTTATTTATTGTATCCATTTCTGACACTCCGATGTGCTCTTGGTTCGTTTAGTGTACAAATTAGTAGTAATAATTAAGTTATTGTTTTGCGAGATGCTAATAGTAAGCAGAATGTGCCAAAACTTTTCTGATGAAGAAGTCTAACAGCTTCCAAAATGGATCAGTATGAAAAGATGTGACGTTTGTCTTAACACGTTATTTTTTATTTAAATAAAAATATTTTTATAATTAACTAAGTTACTAAAAAAAAATTTAAGTAATTATAACTAGCTTATACACCTCGGTTTCACCCCACATTTCTATAAAAAAAATGTCAGCTGTATGGAGGTGCCATGCCCCCGTTTTTGTTATCCCCAGTTTTTTTGGAGGTGGTAGGGATTAACCTCATGTAACCCCTTCCCAAATTTCATTGGTCTAGCCTAAATACTTCCAGAGATATGGACTATAAAAAATTCCAGTTGTATGGGAGGTGCCACACCCCCTTTTTCGTTTTTCCCAGTTTTCTTGGAGGTGGCAGGAATTAATGTCATATAACTCTTACCAAATTTCAGTAGTCTAACGTAAATACTTCCAGAAATACGGACTGTTAAAAATTCCCTTTGTATGGGAGGAGCCCCTAAATATATCAAAATATTTTTTAGATCATGACCATCCCGGTAAGGTATCCAGTTCGTGTTTCAAATTTGGTTACGATCGGCTTATACGTTTAGGACGCAAATCGATCTATAGATACATACATAATTTGAATTTTATATACATAGAATATTGAAAAAAATTATAATTCTGGGCCTTGAGCTTATTTATAGTCGGGAATATTTGAAAAATCTACAGGCCCAAAGTACAACAATTCAGTTGCAATTTTACAATTTTAGAAATTTTTTATTCACCATTTTGACGTGCTCAAAATCGTTTAGACGTTTAAGCGCCATTTAAAGAAGACTTTGGCATGACGCACTCAGTTTTTAAATCAATAATTAAAAAAATTTTGTAGTTCTAATGATATAAAAAATTTTGTTTGCGCCCAGTAGAACCAGGGATCCTCGTTTTATTAATCCCGGAGTACTCCCTTGAGTGTATCGGATTACTCCCTATTACTTCCTATACTTCTGTGTATTACCATATAATTTTGTATGCTCCCTTAAAACTCCCTTTCACCTCCCAAAAAACAATAATGGAGTTTTTGTTATTACTTTTTATGAATCGCAATCAAGTAATGGGGGAGTTTTGAAGAATGTTAGAAGACCTCCCAGGAGAGTAATGAGAAAGACATGTTATATCCCTCCTGAAAGACCAACGAAAGTTCTTTGTAGAATCATGCCTCAATCCTTCTATGAAAGCAAATAAAGGAATGGAAGCAATGCAAATACCTCACATTCCAGCAAAAACGGATAAATTATGAAAAACGGAACAGATAATATTCACATTTAAAAATTAAACAACCACAAATGGTATCGAATCTGAATTAAATATTATATTTTCTACGGCTGAAATTTTATTCTTTTGTTGAAATTTGTTTTCTTCTGTTGACAAAAGTTGTTAGCCAGGAGTAGAAGTTGGAGAAATCTCTACTTTCGCTCCAAAAATATATAGAAGGGAGTAATCTTTTAATTATAACTTGAGATGGCCTCCCCTATTGCTCCAAGATTAGTAAACTCTGAGCACAGAGTGTAGAAATCTCTGTTATTGTTAAGTTGATTTGATTTTCTTTTTTTCCGACAGAGGGGATATTAGATGTATATTAGAACGATTTTTCGTCATCCCTTGTCAGCTTTTGTTTTGTTACAAAAGAACGAACGAAAACATACACTGAAGATGGCGGATCGACGAAACCGGTTTGTAACAAAACAAAAATTGACAATTGACATCTGTTATCGTTCCTATATATATTTTTGTAAAAATCGCAAATGCTGAGTAAACAATTTTTAAAATAAAATTAGAATTTTCTTTTTTTACAAATTATTAATTCTAGCCAAGTGCTAAGCGAAAACACAAGGAAACTTTTTTTTTTTCAATCCACCCTAGTGTTTACATTACTTCCGGCAACACATTCATTTCCGTCTTCCCGACCATGTCCGCCGCTTGTACGAACCAAGGTGCAAATGATAAATGTCGGTTATGCCTCTTGGCCGATTCACTCAATACGACTTCCTTTAACCTGCTTAATAATTCTGTTGACTTCATTTTGAATTTCTGTCTTTGAAACATTTTCTTCATTGCCTTGAATGCTGTGTCAACTGCCGTTTTATTGTTGTTGTTATTGTACTGCTGTATCTGCTTGGCGCCACTGCGGGAATTTCATTTGTACATCTTCCGCCTTGACTTCTCCTTTACACATTCTCACTACCTACATATTGCCTGGCATGCACAATGCCCCACTGGAATGCTACTGCACTACCACATTGCCACATATTTATTCAACTCTGTACGTGTGCATCTCACAATCAATTCATATTTCAACTGCATTATTGAATGATGCATCTTCCTACTTACGAACTTGACTAACGCTGCTGCACATGTTGCACTCTGGCACACTGACGTCGATGTTGCTGATAATTTCCTGCAAATACAAAAAAAAAACAAAAAAACTACAACTAACGGAACTACTAACATCCACACTTCCGTATACGTTATGTATTTTGCAATAACCTATGGATAACAATTGATGATGCGCCTGCTGGGGCCTCTGGGCCATTTTCGACTCAAATCGAATCGTATGCTGGCTGACTGGCTGCTTGCTTGTTGACTGAATGACGCACAGGCGAGACAAATTGAAAATTCTCCTTCCGAAATGTATGCATACTTTATCGAAAGGATACGTGAGCAATTGCATATAGCATTGGCATTTTCACCGATTGGTGATTCTTTCAAGGAGCGTTTAAGAATGTATCCATCACTGATCAACTGCTGCACGATTGATTGGTAAGTGTTAAGCATTTTTTATACAATATCATCCATTTATATGTATCTATATGTGTATGTGTATGTAAGTACCCTGCAAAAAATCGTGCTACTGATTTCTAAAGAGAGTGAACCGCGATTAATAATTTTCGTTTACAGTCGGGTACAATTGATCCCAACTACTTCGTTATGGGCATAGATGGGAAAAGTCGATTTTAATTTCTGTAGCCTACTTTTAGGTGTTTAAAGTAAACTTGTCCGACCGTACCCGTAGGAGAACAAAGGTAGTCTGTCCGACACTACAATTTTGGGCATGAATCGTACCAGTTAGTCTCTTCATAGGGCATGCTCAAACAAAAGGAATCACTTCAACGCATACAAAGAGATCAAAACTGGTATTGGTCGTATGCTCCTTTGCGACTCATCCCGGATTCATCCTAGACTAATCGCATTTTTGGCGGGGTATGTTTTAATGCTGAACAAAAAGAAAGCGAAATCTATACAGATAGGATTACATATATAAACTAAAAACCCAATTTTTGTAAGAGCAAATCAGCCTATCTATTGGGCCAATTACACTTATTCAAATTTTAAAATAATATAGTCACATTGGAGAAGGACATAGGGGTATTTTTAAAGGCAAATGTCAGTAAAAAATCGGGTTAATTCAAATATTAAAATTGTCAATATGTCTACGCATTGCTAGAACGTTTGCCACTTGAACGTGTGTGTAACTAGAGCAGCAACAAGACATATTACTCTAATGCTCCTCGTTTTTTAGCTTTATATACATACCCCTGCTTTCAGGACAATCGAAATTTTGATTAACTGGAATCATTAAGTATTTAAAGTATGTATATGCATTCGCCAAATAGCGCTTTTGGAGTTAGCGGTGAGAGTAAAGGAGGAATAAAGCAGCAAAGTCTTTTGAATGAGGACGAGTAAGAGAAAAGTAACGGCGAAGTGAAAGGGGAAAAGCCAGGGCGAATATGAACTAGAGCAAAATATAGAAAGAGAATAAGTAGAGGTAGGGAAATAGAAGCATTGGAATATAAAGTTAGAGATCAGAAGGATCCTGTTTGTTTGTTTGAGTAGCGACAAAAATACTCCCCGAAAGTTTTAGGGAGTGTTGTCAAAAGTGAAATAAGGCCATATAATCATATCGCCCACTTAATCAGAAAAAGTCACAGGTTTAGTCCTATTAATTTGGCATTTATTAAAAAAAAGGCCGCAGGGGAAAATTTGGAATCATTTTTTATTATGATATGAATTTCAAATATTTATTAAATAAAAGGGCCTTAGGCGAAAATTGGAAATAAACAAGTAAGGAAGTTTAAGTTCGGGTGGAACCGAACATTATATACCTAGTAGTGATCTATTATGGCATATCAATTTACGCAGGTCTATTTAATTACTTTTCAGTTCGTATTATAAAGCCAGCTGATTGTTTTCAATAAAAGCACTTCTGTTATGAGTTTTGAGGTGTCAATTAATTTATTTGTATATAAATAACTTCCATACCAAACACTGCTAACCACATTTTTTCAAAATAGCAATACGCGCACATTTTATGTTGGAAAAAGTGGCGTTCAAATAGACAGACGCGCATGGCTAAATCAACTCAGCTCATCGTCCTTTTTTTTTAGTTTATTCATTGATGCGCCCATCTCTTCTTCTCATACTTACAAACATTTCATGTTCATTAATGGTATGATAATCAAAAAAGTTATATAACTTCCCTATTGCAGTGGGGTATCAAAAACTTGCCCGGATATTTTTTCTTGTGTGTTATCCAATTTGCTTAATTTTCGGCAGGATATACTACATACTATTAGGAAGCAGCTGACCAATTTTGATTGAAATATCTAGTTCAAACTACAAGCAGTCGCCTTTGAAAATAGCAGAATTGTTATGCTGAAAAGTTGGTGGCGCAACGCCTACTACCCCAAAATCCATTTTCTCAAAAAGCTTATTAGGGGTGCAAGAACTTATTGATATAGCTTGCATGGTTATAAAAATATCGCGTTTTACATTTTACAAGCAAATTTTTCAGAACTATGTGGCCGTTGACCGGTTTCGCCCATTTTTACAACAAACATTTACCTTTATATATATGTACAACATTTTCACCAAATATCGCTTCGATAAATCAATTTTTTCCGGAGTTATGGCATAAATAGTTTTGTGGAATAATGCACTATAATAGGCGCGGGGCCACGCCCATTTTAAAAAAGGTACATTTTTCGACTTTTTTCGTTCACGGACACTTTGATAGTGAAATATAAATGATATAAAGCTTTTCTACGCAAAGTTATTGCTTATTAAATATATCTATGATCCTTTTCAAAATCTTTCGAATATAAGTGGGTGTGGTTTAAACCGATTTAGCCCATTTCCGAAATATACCTTGTATTAATATAAATATGTGTACTAAATTTCGTTTCGATATCTTGAACGGTGTTTGATTTATGATTAATAACATTTCTAAATTTGACTTAATCCAAAGGGGCGGTGCTACGCCCATTTTCAAAAACTTCTAGGAAAATTTATTTTCTGCCTTAACATTAATGTACGCACTAAATTTAATCCTTATAAAGGTATTATGTACTGAATAATCACTTATTTTGTATTTTCGAAAATATTCTATATATAAAAAGTGGGCGTGGCTATCATCCGATTTCGCCCATTCGCTGATTCGTAGAACATCAAAATATCTGTTGCACTGGTTTTAAGGACTACAGTATAATCTATTTATTTTTTAATGTTTAACTGGTGTATTTTCTTTGCTGGTATGTACTATATACAATATTTTGGTAAATACAATTTTTTCTCACTTTTTCAAATTTAAGAAGACCGGTCGGACGCTGCTAACGACTATAGTTTTCACTTAAAAAAATGCATGTCAGGCTACACTGAACGAGCAAAATTTAAGATAGTCTGACAAAGTGTGTGAAATAAAATAATAAAGAAAATATTAAAAAATCAGTGTAGCTTTTAACTAGTGTAGCTTTTTACTCACATATCGACTGCTGAGTGGAAGATCACCCTATTAAAAAATGTTTTTCAAAAACGCCCCATATCAATATTTGTTTCAATAACGCCCTATCTAAGAATTTGATTCAAAAACGCCCTATCTCAGCTAAAAATGTATTGAATTTTCGTTCAGATAGGGCGTTCTTAGACCAAATTTTGAACTAGGGTGTTATTGAAAAAAATGTTGAGGTGGGTCGTTCTTCAAAGAAATTCTGAGATAGGTCGTTTTTGAAAAATATTTAGAAATAGGGTGATCTTCCACTCAGAAGTAGATATATATAGAATACGGAGTTGTGTTGTGCAAGTTTTGTGTAGAATTTGTTGTAGCAGCAAAGAGTTATATCCTGCAGAATAAGGAAATATACTTAGCGTGTCAAACATATAAAGCTCATCATATTGCAATAAAATTTTTTCAAAATAGCATGACGGCAAGCACATATCGTTGTGTTAATGTAGGCTGTACGAGGTCAATTTGTGTGTTTGGCACTTGTAATGACTATTTTTTAATAGACCCATCGGGATCTGACCACAATCACTCAATTGAATTATTAGTATACATTTCTATGGCTTATTGCCTTCCTCCTTTAATAATCTTGTAGTCTTTATCTCACCACGAAAATCTAATTTTGGTAGTCAAATACGGACCTAACAGCATACAGGCAACTGAGAAAAGCTTCTTCAAAAGAGAAAAGGAGATGGTGTATATCGATTCCTGTAATGGTTATTTTCAGTATTTGGCGTATCGGTATCCTTTTCTTGTGGATTGGGCAGAGCTTATATAGGTTCAAATCTGGATTTTCATAAGAGCTGAGTATGTTTTTCAATGAACAGTCACCTCCGTAGTTAAACAGCTCCGTCCTGACGTCATCTTAGTCATGGATTGAGGTATTAAGTTCGTCAACTCACTTGCAATGAGAAGAAGCATTCCTTCATATTTTGAGGTACTCTTTACATTGGTATAGCTGATTTTAAGCATCTCACGGCCTTCGACTTCATGTTTCTTTTTTCCAAACTAGGCAGGCATCTCTTTTACCTGTCCTTGCCGCAGCTACGCTGACTTACTTAGCCCTCTATTCAGCGTCCTTCTTTTCGGAGGCTCGCTGGAACCCTATAGTGCTCGCAGCGGTAATACATAGTGACTTAATAATATCAGCCAACTTCTTGGTTGCGTCGATACGACTGACCTGTTAAATTTGATTAGTAATTAGTAATCAATTAATTAAACAGCTATTTCAATTAGTAATGATTATTTTAATTGTTTTTTAAGAAAATGCAATTATTAATTGATTACAATTAGAAAAAATTAAAAAAAAAATCTAAATAAATATAAAAAAAACAAAAATTATCAAAGATAATCAAAAAAAAATCGTTTAAAAATCACCAATCATCAATTTTTTTATTTTTTTTAATAATCGTAAGAAGCCAAAATTTTTTGATTGTTTTTTTTTAATTAATCAACTAAAAATTAAAGTAACTGGCAATCAATCATTAAATGGATTCTCAAAAAAGTAATTAATCAAACCATTACCATCATTACAATTAGTAATCACTCTTTAACAGGTCTGGTCCAAGACTGCATTCAGGTAACAGAGGATGTGAAATTCTTGTAGAGAAATTATCGGTTGAATATCTGGTTAGGGTATCTTTGGTTGAATATCTAGTTAGGGTATCTTAGTCAATTATGTTATTATGAACCCAGTAGGATTTTTACGATACGGTATTTCGGGATCTGATTTTACAATATCGGGATTCGGAATTTTTCAGAAGCTATCTAACCTTAAAATATATCACAATTTATTAGATTTTCTCAATTTTTTTTTTATTAATAGAATGTATTTCATTAGTAACAAAACAAAAGTTCTAACAAATTTCTTTTCCAACATTTTTGAAGAAAATATTTCGAATTTTTAATGGATTCTTGTATGCAATTTTTAAAATGGATAACTTTTATAAACAAAATTTTTATGACAAAATTTTTATGGAAAAATTGTGTGTTTATCAGACCGATAAATTTGAAATTGACATTTAAAAACGGCCCTTTTTTAAGTTTAAGATTCATGTATTACTTAAATCATTATGTTACATTAAAACAGGCTTAGAATTGAGTAATCAATGGATTGGATGGTTCTCTTAAACAATAATGATTATTTTAATTGCTTTCAAAAATCCGCAATTACGAATTGATTACCATTAAGTAAAATCAAAAATAATCAAAAAAGAAAACAAAACTAATCAGAAACAATCAAGGTACAATTTTTTTTTTTATTATAAAAAATCATGATTCTTTTTTAAATTTTTGTTTTAAGTAATCATTAAAAACCGAAAGAACAATATGTAATCAGTCATTAGTAGGCTTTTCAAACAAACCGCTAATCATTAAGATAAGTAATCATTACTTAACAGGTCTGCATTAAAATAAAAGAAATCGATTTTTGAATAAATAAATGGAAACATGTTGATAGTGGCAGCGATAGATCCACAGATTTTTATTATTTTCTAGCAACTGGGCTAACACAAAGAAAATTTAAATACTGAAAAATATTGCACATCAACAAAATAATCATAATAATTGCTATAAATAAATCACAAGCATATATTAATTTTTAGTAACATATTTACAGTCCTGAAAATCGCTGACTTGTCAGAAATATATACCCAGATTTTCGGGCTCTCAACAAGTACGGTATCCCGGGATGGGCATCTAGCATTTAAAAAATTGCATGTACCAACAATTTTTTTTAAATTTCTGTTTTACCCATAGTACTAATACTGTATCCGCATGCTTTCCCAACATATTTATATTATTACATATATATAATATTATTCATATCTCGAACTTTTAGGTTTATGCCCTGGCCCATTGACGCCTTAGAACGTGTCGCTGAATATTTTATCAGTTCTATGAAATTGGGCCAGGCACAAGAGCAGGCTGAGTCCGGTGCTGCTGCTGAACGAGCATCTGTCGACACTGCCGACTCGGATGCAACCAAGAAAAGCGACGAAATAGAGGAAATTGTGCTCAATGAATTGGAATTGGAGCTGGTACAAATTGTCATGCATTTCAATAAATCCGTGTTTGATGCGAGTGAACGGTGAGTACATCCTTACATACTTATGTATATACATAAGTGTAGTGATTTATTGAAACTTATCAAACGGAATGAAGTGATAAGTTGACATAATACGAATATGACCGAATTACTCGTGTACAACAAATAAAACATATGTTTACATGCATCTGAATACATACTTATGCACTTATGTAAAAGTAGGTATGTAGATGCATTGACTCACACTTTATTTTTTAGTTGTTATTTGGAATTGGGGCGACGTAACTACGTGACGCCATCATCATATTTGGAGATGCTTAAGTCCTTTAAAGCTTTCTATGTACGTAAATTGGAGGAAATTACAAAAATGAGGGATCGGTAAGTACGTGTGAATATGCATGCTTATACATTGATATGCATCATTATTTTTGTTTCCAATTCAATAAATTTTCAGTTATACAACTGGTTTGGAGAAGCTCGATTTTGCCGCCGGTCAGGTGGGGGAAATGCAAGCAAACCTCTACGATTTACAACCCAAATTGAAAGTACTCTCTGAGGAAACTGAACGTATTATGGTAAACATAGAACGTGAAACGGCAGAAGCTGAAAAAAAGAAAGAAGTTGTCGGTGCTGATGAGGCCGCAGCCAATGAGGCAGCTGCGGCTGCACAAGCTATCAAAGATGATTGTGAAAGTGATTTAGCTGAAGCGATACCGGCGTTGGAAGCAGCATTAGAGGCATTGAATACTTTAAAACCGGCTGATATATTTATTGTTAAGTCAATGAAAAATCCACCTTATGCTGTCAAATTAACTTTGGAGGCAGTATGTGTGCTTAGAGGTTTCAAACCGGATCGTAAACCAGATCCATCTGGTCGCATGGTGGAGGATTATTGGGGGCCATCAATGCGCATGTTGGGTGATATGAAGTTTTTGGAATCACTAAAAACCTTCGATAAAGATAATATACCACCAGCCAATATAAAGAAGATAAGAGAGAAGTATGTTTTAAAAACTAAAATATAATTTGGTTTTTCAACTTTTTTTTTACCCGACATGACTTGATATTTGTGTCACTTAATAACGATTTTTTGGTTTAAGTTGGATACAATTTATAATTATACCTTTGCGTTATCAAGTTTTAATATTAAATAATAAAATTTTTATTATTGTATTAAGCTTTGAGTGATTTATTGACATGAATAGTCTAAATGTTTCTTTAAATTTTTGTTTTGTATCGTACCCTAACCTAGAATATCACTTGATGCTAGCAGTTCAGATGATAAGTCTCTTTAGCTGATATTACATCATTTAATGTTACATATGTTAAACACTTTTTAGTCATTAGATAAACAATTGTTTTTCGTACGCAATTATTATGTTTCCAAGTCAGTTCCCATAACCTAATATATTGCATAATTATGTCGAATTAAGTACTGATGTCAAGATCATTCAAGAAATATGTTTAGTTGTGAGCTTCACATTCAGTTTATGGCTACGGAATATATCACATGACATAATGTCATAGAATATCATATCAAGTGATATATTTCAGAAACAAACTTTTTAATACAGCATTTGCGGTGTTAACATCACATTTAGTTCATATTTTAAAACTGTATCACATCACATCATGTCCATGTCAGATGACATAAAGTTCAGTCATAAAACATAGTACGTTCTAGGCTTAACTTTATAATGTATCAGTCATATTTAATGATATAAAGATCTCTCATACCGAATTTTTCCTTGTGAGTCAGTTTATGGTGTTGAACTATATCACATGATAGAATATCATGTTATGTCACCTAAAATATACTGATTGATTGAAAATAAATTGTTAAAAATTACTTATACTCATAATATCAACCATATCATTCTACACTAATGTAAAAAATGTTTAATATTTTGCATCACTTGCACTTATTTTATGTCATTAATTTAAACTGAAACATAATTCGTGCTATGATATATTGATCAAATATGTTGATTGATCCACAAATTGCAATTGTTCATCACTTCACACTCATATGACATCACGTCATACCCAATATCACCCATATCTTTCTTAACTATTATCATAAGAAAGAAATGTTTATTAGCACATTGTTTATAATATCCTATGCGCAACATTCTAACACCACATATCATACATCATCCTATATAATTGAGTCACATCACATACTTTCAGCGTTTTCTTGATGCATCGCAAGCATTTTATTTCTCCAATATATTATCAAATTGATGTATTTAATTTATTCTCTCTCTTTACAGATACATACCTGATCGTGATTTTGTGCCTGAAAAGATAAAGAGTGCCTCCACAGCATGTGAGGGCCTATGCAAGTGGGTACGCGCTATGGATGTATACGATCGGGTAGCAAAAATTGTGCAGCCCAAACAGCAAGCGCTAGCTGAAGCCGAATCAGATTTGGCATCGCAAATGGAAAAATTAAATGCCAAACGCGCTGAATTGCAAGTGATTTTGGACAAATTGCAAAAACTGAATGATTTCTTTGCAGAAAAATCACGTGAAAAGAAACGACTGGAAGATGATATCGATAATTGTGAAAAGAAATTGAATCGGTACAGTTATAGAGCGAGATTTGCATTTTGCAAAAGTTTTATTTGGCGATGATAACGAAGTGATTTCATTTTTACAGCGCAGAGAAACTTCTGGGCGGTTTGGGCGGTGAGAAGACGC
Source organism: Merzomyia westermanni (assembly GCA_949987695.1). Classification (NCBI taxonomy): domain Eukaryota; kingdom Metazoa; phylum Arthropoda; class Insecta; order Diptera; family Tephritidae; genus Merzomyia; species Merzomyia westermanni. The sequence goes on from OX465291.1 coordinate 27,129,735, forward strand.
GCTGGTCGGAAGCGGCGCATAATTTGCACAAATCAATAAGCAATATTGTGGGTGATGTTTTGCTAGCTGGTGGTGCTGTTGCTTATTTGGGATTCTTTCCCACGGAGGTAAGTAAGCGACTTAATGTTGCAAATAAAAAGAAACAAATTATTTAAAGCTATTGAAGTAATATGAAACATAATAACCTGTGATGTTACTGTACCGTAACAGTTAGCCTTCTCAGCTGTGGTAGCTCTCATCTAACCTAACCTCTAAAAGTCGCAAATACATACCAGCAAAAACTGTAAAGCATTTTAATTATATTTCTAAAAAATACAAATATCACCTTTAGCAACAAACCCCGCTACATTTTTACTCTATTAAATAAAAAAAAATTGGTGTTATTTATTAAAATTGGCCTCCATAAAAGACCACATATTCATAGCGTTTTATTAACCATACCTTTCGCCATTCTAAAAAAAATTCAAAAAAAACTATGTGACATAATGCAACAGTCAAAGCATATAAAAGCATTCTTTCCACTACCGACATGTTTACCAAATTGATACGCTCCGTTTGAGTTACTCGTTAAATGGTATTCTCATTTAATGTTTTTCCAGCAAAAAGCTGTTTGTATACGAAAATACTTTTTACTCAAATTTTATGAGAAATTAATCACTCTCGACGCGGATTTTGCATGTTTCAAAAACGTTTATAAATTTTTTTTTATAAAATATGCAAATGGGCAGCTGTCTACCTATAAGCCTCGATAGAGAAGTTTCTATGTAGAACCGATTACCCGGCTTGTTTCATTTTCATTTCATTTCATTTATTCACATATTCATTTATTAGTACAATAAGATATAAAAATCTTACCGTAAATACGCTTACTAGTCGTTTGAAAGTTTTCGAATAGTCGCTCAGTTTCGATTAATCGTGAGTGCAGTTGTGACATGAGGTTTTATACTAATCCCATCTATGCGAGATGGGTACCAGTAGTCTCATGATCGGTCGCTTAGGCGACAGTAGTCGGATACAATAATACTCGCATTACTCGGTTACTCGCTTAATCGATTAGCTCGAGTTTTAGTCAATTGAATTTTTTTTCCTTTTTTTTTTTTAAACAGCTGGCGTTGCTTTTGATATACGTGAACACGTTTAAAGTTTGTGGTAGAAAAATATTTTTATGTTCAAAAACGCTGCATTCTTAATTCTGTGGATGCATAGCTACATTTATGTGTCTATGAGTAATCGAAATCTCTACTGAGCTGATCTCAAATACCTGCCACTACTTACCTTGGTGGTGAAGGAAATAGAAGTGAACGTAGTTTTGGGAATTTGTGACAAACGCGTGTGGATACTCTTCAGCGTGCTATCAAAATGTTTTCTTGATGGGAAAATGGGAGAGGTACCTTTATAACGAAACTGAGTAGAGGTAGTGGCTCATAATAGGGCCTTTTTTTGAAACTTATTCAATCGTAATGTAACTAAAAATTTTCCTTTTTTGGGTTTTTATGATGCACCAAAATAAACGACTGATGGTACTATAGGAAGAGCTTAAGAATAGTAAATGAACGAAAATTGGGGTCATAGATGTCTCTGAATCTCATTTTCATAATATAATTCTTTATAAAGTATACCAAGAATTCAATTGAATTGTTGTTTAACGGCCTGTACATTTCCAAAGTACCATGACTATAAACGAGCTTTTTTCAAGAAAAGCTATTGCGGTTGTCTCTAAAATTTTCCTATTCTATTCTAATAAAAAACTTTTAGCAATTAAATAAAAACAAAATTATTATCATTGGCCTTCAGCTCGTTTATAGTCATGGTACTATAATATAATTCCATTAAAAAAAACTTTGCGTTTCCCAAAAAACTCATATTTTTAATAACATCTGCTAACAATAATACTTCGGTTATTTGAATAAGAAAATGGATAGTTTACTCAAGTTCTATTCTGATTTAATTTGAGTTGAGCAGCTTAAGCAATTGTGGGCGAGCTGAATGAAATAATGAGAATAACGGACGACATCTAGCGAACACCAAGAAAGTATAAAATCTATCTGCGACTAAAAAATATACACATAAACAAGTTTATATATAGACAAAGCTATGTTTTTAATTAAGTAGTAAAATACTAAATTTACCAAAATTCTATATACCAATATGCATAATTATGCACTATTGACATATACAAAAATACTATCGCTAATTAATCTGTAATTATGAAAAATATGTTAAAATAGTTTTAAACAACCTCAAAAGCTTTTTTTGCTACACAAACGCTTATCATCGTTACCGCGGTGAAAGTCGCTTTTTCATACTGACAGATATTAGAGCGATTGCTGTAAATGGTTGTGAAAGATATTTTTGCGTTAAAAGCTCAAAATCGTTTAAAAATAAAAGCTACTCACTCTATGAATTTCGATATAAATTGAAATTTGGAAATTGACGTTTTCTGAGGGGTTCTCGATCTCGTGAAAAACTTTCTTGAAGGAAAAAACAACTTAGAAAATTACAAATCACGTTCAATATTTGTATTTCAAGTTCAAAAAGTTCCGTTCATATTCAGAAAGTTACATTTTAAATAATTCAACTTTAGATATTTTTAATTCAAGTTCAGAATTTTTGTTTCTCAATATAAATGGTAATTCTCTGAATTTCAAATGAGAAATTTTGAACTTAAATTGTCACTTTCTGAATATGAATTGTGACTGTCTGAATTTGAAATGAAAGTTCTGAACTTAAATTGTCACTTTCTGATTATAAACTGACAAAGGATGGGTTAGAAACTTTTACCGGGATGGCGACAATGTATATTTTACACCGATTCGATCATGTATAAGAAATATAGAGTTAAAATATGCTACACGAAAGGGAAATATGGTACAACAATCCAGTTAACTAAAACTTGCGCCAAAAAAGATATTCAATGCAAAAAGAGAGACAGAGATACTTAGAAAATATCATCGATATTTAAATACCTAGTTTCCGGCAGCCACGGGGCATAGTTCGTCGTGTACTGAGCTACCATAACGGTGGTCCAACTCTTAAATCCCGGGACAAGTACCATGAAAAAATTTGTTTAGAACAATTATTTGAAATAACTTGGTCGCTCCTCGGCACTGGTCGGCAAATATCGAAATATATTTCTGCAAGAAGAAGCAAAAAGGCTTCTGATTTCGCAAAAGACGTTTGGACTCATTAAAAATGCATTTCGATATACCATAAATCGGAGAAGTCTCTACTTTGACACCTCGGAGGTACATCCTCCCGAAATATTATTATTACAAATAAACTTATTTTTATTCCCTGCAATCAGAACTGTTAATCAGTTAATTATCAATTAAAGAAGAGATAACCATAGTGCGGGGCGTATAAGTAGGAAACGCTCATCCCTCAGTAGGCATTCCAAAACATTCTAACAAAGAAAAATATTCAATCAGTAAGATTTCAAATGTACCGTCCTTTCCCTTATAACTTACCTTAAATATTTTATAAGCTCTACTGCAGTAGTTCCTCAAGAGCTAGGAAATATTGCAGAGTATTTCATACTACGATTATCACCATAAAAAAGTTGTATATTGTAGTCCATACTGCTTCCTTACTTTGAGAGAGTACTGCCAACAAATACTTTGCCAAGTTTTAGAAAGCAGAGCACTATTTTAAGGTAAAATTTCCCAATAAACAATGAAGTAAACTAGTTTATTAAACCATATTTTCCAAATGTTGAAATCAATGTTTTCCAAACGAGTTTGTAACTAAACAATTTCATAATCGTTTAAAAGATGTTTTCACAATTGTATGGTAGCTTTGGGGAATTAACTTGAGGCGAACTTCCTACGAGGTGAACTGTTTGGCAGTTTTAAAAAATAATGATAAATAATTCACCTACTTGATTTATATGAACTTTATTATATGGGTGACGTGGTGTAGGGGTAGTGTTGCCGGTCTACCACACCGAAAGGTAGGTAAGGAAACAGTAGCTCCCGCCAATTTGTATAAAAAATTGGAAACAGCACTACACAAATTGGTAAAACAAAGCTCTCGTCGAATTTTTTTTCAATTTTTTTTTATTATACTTAAATTGTAAAACAAGTAATAAACGAAAACTGAAATAACTATAAAACATATTTTAAAATAATCATAATAATTTATTTAATAAGAAAAGTTGAGGAAATTGTCGAAATTCGAATCAGCAACCTTTGAAGCAAAGGTCTAGTACATACTCATTATGCTACTGGCCCGTTTTTTGGTGTTTTATCAATCAATTTTCAACAAACCTTTACTGTACGTTGAATAAAACGTTAATTAAACTAGAGTTCGGCCAGTGGTTGAAATTCAACCAATAAACTTTATTTTATTTTATTTTTTTGCTGTAGGTATGTTTTATCCGCCTTTTTTTCTTCCTTTCTATGTCGATCCTTTCCTCTAACATATTTTTATTTTCCTTGATTTCTTTTTTTACTCTTATTTTATTTTTTACTTTCTTCAAATTTGCTCATATTTTACATTGCTTGTTTAATGTATCCAACAAAGCAACTTTTCGTGCTCTCAGGAGAGCAGCTGACACTGGGCATCGTAGCCAGTATCAATACAATAACAACAACTAAAGCAAAAATGCATGACACAACAGAGTATCTATAGTGCGAATACTTATTTTTCATTGGTCCACTACCAACTCTTCGCACTCACAGTGAGAGCCGACCACACGAATAACACAAAAACATGCATGGCAAGTCTACTCACACTACTACGGCTCTTAATTTTTTCCTACAAATCAACTCCTCGGCCATGCTCACGATTCAGCATAGTACACAAAAAGCAAGTACACACACACACAGCGTGTCTATAGTGTGAATAAGTAAATGTGTAGTAGTGTGACTTTTATGCTAAATTTTTTATATTAAAATGATTTATTAAATTTTTTTTATTTACGGATAAAAGTACACCTCAAAATTTCCTATCTATACATATATAATTTGTATACCTTAGAATTATAGTTTAGCAGAAAACGGTTCTACATTGCATTCATCTTGTCTATTTATACATAAGATATTGTTTTCCAAACCTGATTTCCAATTGTTTTAAAAGATATCACTTTCGTTGATTCGACAATTTTTTCCAAACGCTTAACAATGATTATAGTAAACGTTTCCCAAACGAAAAGCTTGCTAAAGTAAGTTTACCGTAAGCTTATAGTAAACGTATTTTGCTTATTGGGTTATCATGAAATGTGGTATTCTTAAAATCTTTCAAGTGAATCTTCTCAGCAACTTTGATTAGCAGACGATCCGTCCAACTTCTAACGCTAAAAAAATCCCATATATATTGACGTTTTAACAGTCCATTGCCCAGAATCCAGACCGCATGTCCATATTAGAGTAGAATATACAAGGTGGCGCAAAAGTAATCCTCCTATCAGAAAATGCTATAAATTTTGCGATTGGCCCCTAAATTCAGTTCTGTTTTGACATTTGTGTAGTAAACACATGCGAAATACACGTTAATAAACAATGTTACGCTACACTGCTCCAGAACGCGGAATATTGCTGACTATTTATTTGACCAATAATCGGTCGGGGCCAAACGGTTACTGTGGATGGTGAGCGCTACAGAGCAAATAATCAACGAGTTCTTTTTGCCGCAAATTGATGAATTGGGATTGGAAAACATGTGGTTCCAACAAGACGGTGCAACAGCACACACTGCACGTGCCACAACCGATATGCTGAACATCGGAAGCTTACTTTTGCGCCACCTTGTATAAGTTAATCAGTTCAAATCTAAAATAGTTAATAAGAAATATAAGCGATTCAGGACACATTGGCAAAAGTATTAATTGGTATACCCTCCTCTCATTCTATTGCTGTAGTATAGGTATTTAGCACATATGTAGCAGCGGCAAATACTCGAAGTACAATAGTTTCATAATAACCCTGAAGAAACCGCATGGAACATAAGACAAAAATGTCGGGAAAATATCACGGAGAGTGTAGCTGGTTCTTTGACAATGTAGCTTCAAGTAGCCGATAAAACGCTCGTAGTCGGAATCAAGGGGTTGTCAATTCCACGCAACGTCCAATACCTTCCGGCAGTATTTTTGACGCTACTCAAACAAACAAATAAACTAACTGGTGGCTTGGGGCAACATAACCTCCACTTTCCTTCAGGGACGCCTCTCTACCATCAAGCAGACTAAATCATGTATACATTAATGCCTGAATAAAATTCTCTTCTTTTTACATAAATCGTTTAAATTCCCGGTTCATGTAACTACACTTTAAAGAATGCTTTTGATTATTGCACACTGATTCTTTGCTTATGTATGAGTGTAGTAATAGCATATATTAGAGTGCCTCACAAATACAATTTTGCGCTTTTTCGATCGAATTAAAAAAAAATTAATTTTATAGTTTAAGGTCCCCATTTAAATACTTGTGTTACGGAGTACTTTGGAAGAGGGCATCCAAACTAGTTTTCAAAAGCAATTTTTTTTTCCAAAAACTACTTCGTAAGATAAATTAATATACAATATTAACACGACATAATGTACTAGCAGAGCCGAAATAATTTTCCCTGCCTGAAAAAATGTACTTCCTACCTTATCATCTCTCACTTTATTTTTCCCCATTTTTTCTCTTACTTACCTTTAGCTTTCCTCGATTCTGTTCCCTTTTTGTTTATTTACCTCTTACACTTTCATTTCTCTGAAAGTATCGCGAATTTTGAATTTTCGCTGGTTACGTATATTCGAATTTCGAATTTTTTGTAGCGTTATGTTGGTACTCATGTCTCTCACTTATGCCGACAAGCTCGGCCATTTTGAATGTTCAGTTAATTGTTGACAGCTGCTTTGCTTGCACGTGTTTTGGATCGTCTTCGATTTTTACCTATTCAAAAAAATGTATCAAAGAACCTGTATCAAATTTTGTGTGAAAAACAAAATAAAGTGCGCGGATGCATTCCGAATGTTATCGGTGGTACAAAATGTTCTCAGAAGGCCGAGAAGATGTGAACGACGAAGAGCGTGCCGGACGCCCGAGCACTTCAACAACAGACGAAAAAATTAATGAAGTGGAGAAAATGGTATTGGCCAATCGTCGAATCACCGTTAGAGAAGTTGCTGAGGACCTTAACATATCGATTGGCTCGTTCCATTCGATTTTTATCCATGATTTGGGCATGAGACGGGTCGCCGCGAAATTCGTACCAAAATTGCTCAGTTGTGACCAAAAACAGCATCGCATGAACATTGCTAATGAGATGTTAAACTCTGTCCGCGACGACCCAAATTTGCTCCAGAGGGTCATAACTGGTGACGAATCGTGGGTTTATGGTTATGACGTGGAAACCAAAGCTCAGTCATCTCAATGGAAGCTGCCGCACGAACCAAGACCGAAAAAAGCGTGCCAAGTTCGGTCGAATGTGAAAGTCTTGCTGACAGTTTTCTTCGATTGCAGGGGCGTGGTGCATCATGAGTTCTTGCCACAGGGAAGAACGGTCAATAAGGAATATTACCTGCAAGTTATGCGCAATTTGCGCGAAGCAATCCGCCAGAAACGCCCGGATTTGTGGAAGAACAAAAATTGGCTTTTGCACCACGATAACGCCCCTGCTCACGCATCGTTGCTTGTGCGCGACTTTTTGGCCAAAAACAACACACTAATGATGCCGTAGCCACCGTATTCCCCAGATCTGGCCCCCTGTGACTTTTTCTTGTTCCCTAAACTGAAGAGGCCCATGAAAGGACGACGTTATGCTTCTCTTGACGAGATAAAGACGGCATCGAAGGAGGAGCTGAACAAGATACAAAAAAATGATTTTTTGAAGTGCTTCGAAGATTGGAAAAACCGTTGGCACAAGTGTATAATATCTCATGGGGATTACTTTGAAGGGGACAAAATAGATATTCATGAATAAATAAATAATTTTTGAAAAAACACAAAATTCGCGATACTTTTTGAACACACCTCGTATCTTCTCCAAAAAATTCCGTTTCATTTATACAAATTTCTACCTAAAATCCTAGTTTTCCTGGCGATAATGGTTTTAGAAGAAACCCGAAACATTCCATCGTTTCCTTTTTCAACACGCTAATGTCCGCTGTAGATACATAACTAGTATATACTCGTACATACTACTTATCAAAACCCAAAATCAATTCAAACATCATTCACTATAATGCATGAGTACAATGTTTTCAACTACATGATTTTATTTTCAGTATCGTGCTCACATATTGGAGGATTGGAATGAGTTATGTGTGCGAAAGAAGATACCATGTTCGGAAAAATTTTCACTCGCCTCGACACTCGGACATCCAATGCAGATACGCGCCTGGTCATTAGCTGGGCTGCCCGCTGATAATTTTTCCGTTGAGAATGGCATCATTGTTACTAACTCCAATCGATATCCGTTAATGATAGATCCACAAGGTAATTTTTAGTTTGCATTGTAATATGAAATCATTTGCTTTTTGTTGTTATTTTTTGTGTTTTTGCAAATGGTTTTGTTTGAATGGAAGTTAATGAGAATTGAGTTGTTTGAAGTAAACTATAATGTGAATGTGTTGTGGTTGTTTTGACTAAAATACCTTATGTAAAACTATGTGGGTAACATTATTGAATTACAGCTGTGGAAGACAAAAAAGGAGATTTTGTTATGAGAACCCTGCAGAAAATCGTGTGTCTAAACTTTAAAGAGAGTGATCCGTGAATAATTCCCTTAGCCTACAGTTGGCTATAGTTGCCCTGCATGCAATCGTGTGACCGATCTCTACAGATACCATGCAAACAATGCGTTTAGTCTAGGATGAATCATGGATGATTCGCAAAGGAGCATGCGACTAATGCCAGTTCTGATCTCTTTTTATTTATTGAACTGTTCCCATTTGTTTGAGTACGTCCTATGATGAGACCAATTGTTCCCATTTATACCCGAACGGGTACAATGAAACTAACGGGTACGGCCCGAGATATCTTTTAACTCCCATGAATATACTACACAAATTAAAATTGACTTATTTGTAACTATACCCAACTTTAGACTAAAGGGATTAAACACGTAGTTACACGATTTTTTGCAGGGCATTTGTCGGTTATTTTAATAACCATTAAATAAAAGTTCAAAGAAAAAATTTATTTCTGAAACTCTATTTTATTCGGACAAAAACAAAAGGTCAACCCGGTCTTTTGTTTTATCGTGCCAACAATAAAAACTATCAGAGACAATTTGCAACGATTTTCATAGCGATGATATGGGATGACATGTTTCGAAGTCACCAACTTTTCATCAGACCCCTTCTCGGACACTGGGAAACGAACCCAAGTGCCTGCATCAAAGCCGCTGTTAGAAAGTGTCCGAGAAGGGGTCTGATGAGAAGTTGGTGACTTCGACACATGTTATTCTATACCATCGCTGTGAGAAGTTGGTGACTACGAAATATGTCATCCCATACCATCCCTGTGCAAATCGTTGTAATTTTTCTCTAATAGCAATTAACAACCAAACATTAAAGTTCGAGCACTACTCCAACAACAATAACCTTAACTCTGAAAGCTTTCTTGGGCGAGATATTTTTGAGGACAGAATAAAAGTTATTTTCAATAACTAAAGCTTTGGTTTCCTTGAAAAGCGTTGCCGCAATATAACGTTCGCTATACAGCTGCCTTCCATCAATAACGGCACCGCTTTTCTGTAAATTTCGATGACCGCAACGCTCAATTTGGCCGACTTTCTTTCAATGCTTTCCTGCACGTTTTTTCTGTTTTTTATTTTTATTCCCTTCTAATATTTTTTCCAAAACAACAGAAATGTCAGAGTTGTTGTTTTGGGTAAAAATATTTGAAATATTTGGTTAAATTCTCACCGTTTTGAATATGACGGTGGAAAAAAAGGTTGCCGAAAGAATCGCCACCGTCATGACGGCCGCAATATTTTATGCTTGCCGTTATATTACGTTACGGTGAACTTCACCGTCTTCTTAGTTTACCGTAATTACTTTTACAATGCAATGTTTTTGACAACGTTGTCACTCTACCGCTATGTGACGGCCGCTATATAGCGGCACCGCTTTCGAGGAAACCACGCCTTAACAAACCGCTGGTCTCAATTATTAATTTATACCAAATTTATTCAATTAAGATTAGCGGCCTTTTAGAAGAATTGGGAATGGTTTTAGTCTGTCTTTAAAAAAATATCTCGCCAAAAAAAAACGTTTATTAGAGGCGGGAAAAAAACTCCGAATTTTTAAGTTATTATAGGACTGTTTTCAAGAAAGGAGAAAAATTTATTTAATCATATTTCCATTCCTGTGATTAACTTCTTCTTTTCAGTGCAAGCCAACAAATGGATTAAGAATATGGAGAAAGATAATTATCTGCGCGTCATCAAGCAGAGCGATCCAAATTATATGCAAATACTCGAGCTTTCTGTTACTTATGGCAATCCGGTGCTTATTGAAAATGTTGGTAAGTTCACTATGTATTAAATATTCCAAATCGTTTCGAACTCGTTGATTCTTTCATGACTACTTAACTATTAGATTCTAATCTTTCAATTATATATATAAGACTGTTTTGATCATGGTTTAGATGCGTGATGAATCAGAATGTTTAAACGACATAAGCTGTAGTTATCTCATTTGCATTGCATGCTATTGTAATTCGCAATCAGCTTATGAAATGTTCCAAAGACATAGTTAATATTTTGCAGTCCCAAATCGGGGTTTTTCACTGCGAAAATGAGGTAGCCAAACCTGCGCAATGCTTTAGAGCCAATAATGCCCGCCCCTAATTAATACATACAAGGAGTAACAGGTGCCCCTCATCCCCGTTCTATATAGAAAAAATAAAATTTAAACAAATAATTTACAATTCCCAAAACATCGCCCCTATGCAATATGTGCAAGGGGAGTTTCTCACAGCGAAAATAAGGAAGCCAATCCCGCGCAATGCTTTAGAGCCAAAACTGCTCGCCCCCAATTAATAGATATCATGTGCAACAGGTGCCCCGCACCCCCGTTCTATATAGAATAAATTAAAATAAAACATATAATTTAATATTGCTCAAAGGTTGCAGCATGTCCTCCGCACCCCCCGTTCTACTCTCTGAACAAATAACAAAATAATATACAAACATTAACTTAAAAAAAAACTACCCCCAGTTCATAAATTTTAGACAGAATTTAAAGTAAGAGTGTCGTATATGCCAAGTCGAACTTTTTTTAAGGCACCCGATATTTTTACATAAGCGTACACAGACATTGTGGTGCCAAAGGGCTTGCAATGGTTGGGAATTGCTGGTTTTCTCTCGACAAGGTGTTGCTGCAAAGCAACCCTGTGTCGGGAAATACACCGATGAGGATTTGCACAGCTAAGGAAGAAAGAGAGGATGTTCGGTTTGAAATGGGCAGTCTTTGGATATCTTCCAGCAGCAGCACTTCAAGCCATCATCATTATCCAAGTAATTTTCGTTAGCGTATAATTCTTTATACCCTTCCTCACATTTATACCATTTGTTTATTCTCTTACATTTGTGAATAAGTATGCTACTAAATCTATGATTAAACCTCTTTGCTAATCTATTGAAATTTCGCCTTTGTTTTCTTTTATTGGTGAGTTCGTACCGCCATCCCCTTGACGTTCCCCCGAACAGAAATTAAATTATCTCCTAAAAAGAAAAAATTACCTGGGCACTCATAGTATAGAGAAAATTATAAGCAAAACAAAATTTTCGATTAACGTATGCTATGCTAAGTATAAGTACCGAAGCCTTAAAAATTTTTAAATATTATGGTCCTCTCCTTATAAATTCTTTACATAGAAAAATTCGAAATATTAGTGCGCATATTTATCTACGTGCTATGTGTAATAAAATACTTAATTTCCTCAAAAGTCACGATTACAAATTAGTTTCATCAAGTTTTTATATATTTTATTCTAACGGCACCATTTTTAATGTTAACCGAATTGGCAAAGATTAATGACGCAATTGAAGTCAGCTGGAAATAATAGACAAGTGACGTCGGCACAAATCCAATTAAAAGCATCACAACAATAAAATATATCACAACTAATACAATACATTTATACATATTAATAACTACACTGAACATTCTTTATGAGCTGAGCGCTCTTGAGAAAGAAGAATGTTACTTACAAGAGTAGTATGTACCCTGCAGTCAAAATAACAAAAAATGTAAATCACCTCGTAACTAATTGCAAAAATACCCCATTATCTTTATATAATCAAGAAGTCAGTCTCATAAACACCGAAATAATCTCGAAAATATTCGCTTGGATACCAAATTATCCTTTATAAGATTCTGTAAGCAATCCCGAATGCTCAAAAATATATCTGTTCGCAAAACGAAGTAGGTTTTATCCAATCCAGATATAAATCTTGAAAAGGAAAAAAACCTGATAAAATCAAGAAAATAAACATTTCATCGAAAAAATCCTGAGAAAGTCCCGAAAATAAAGACATAGTTTTTATCAAAGACAGAAAACAATCTTGAAAGTAAAGAAATAATACTGAAAAAATTTCGAAAATATCTTCATCGGGAAAATACTTAAATAGTTCTTATGCAACTCAAAAATAGTGCCAATAGTAGCGAAATATTCCTGATAAGATCCCAAATAAATATTTTCATTAAAGAGAGTATCGAAATAATTTTTATGCAATCCAGAAAATAGGCCCGGAAAAACCAAAATCCATAATTGGCTCTTACAGGTTTAAATGGTTTTGGCAGACACTAGCGATAATCTTGATGACATTCCGAGCATAATGTCGAAAATATATAAATAATGAAAAATCCCGATATACAAGTGCCAAAGGGTGATGTGAGCCACCTAAAATTTTGTCGAAGGTCATGTATTTTAATGTAATTTGGTGGCATGGCTCACAACGATAAAAGAAAAATGTGTTTTTCTCAATTTTTCGAAATTCCAATTTTTTCTAAGTTATAACTATAAATATATTTTCGAAGTTCACTGGTTTTTGCCAATTTTCTCGCGATTGGTCAAACCGATTATGCTCAATTTTGAAATATATATACAAGACGGTGTCTTCTACCAAACTTTTATATATATAATAACACATTATTTTATTACAATCCTGAAAGTACCGAAATAATCTTGATACAATCCAAAATAATCCCAAGAAAGTCGAAATAAATACGACAAACTCTCGAAAATCCCGAAATAGTCTTGCTACCGAAAACAAATTTTATATAATCGGACTAGTTCCAATTCTACCAAAGAATCATAGTTTAAAATAATTTTTCTCCTGACTAGTTTAGTGTTTCATGGTAATACCTAAATTTATCTACGTATATATGTTCCAACACATTTCCGCGAAATTCTCATAAATACTTAAGCGATATAAAAATGAAATTAACAAATTTATCAACTCAAACTCATCGTGAGTGGCAATAAATTTGTTGTACGAGTACTAGAAGCAAAAAAATAATAAAAAAATTCTGAAGAGCATTAAATGATTTGTCGATTATTTAAAGCACAGTTTCCCATTTGACATGTGTCAGTGGGTAGTGGATGATGAATGGAAATTTTTTAGATTTTTATGGGCTAATGAGCTTGAAAAATTCTACTAATAATATGAATAGAAAATTTTTATATTTCTTGAACTATTATCTAGCGGATATTCGTGCGGAATTTCCACATGTACGAATATAATTCGCTTTTTTTTTCTCTTTCGCCTTCGCCTGCGTTCGCTTATACCATGTTCACATTCGAGTAATTTAGGTCCAAAAGAAGTGCCTCAATCAAGAAGGGGTGGAGTCATGTATAGTTTTCTCAAATAATGTTTTCGTACGATTTTGAGTAAATATTAGGTTAAAAATAAGTTTTATAAGAGTGGCTGCATCTGGGGCACATTCGCCTGGCCAATTGAAAAACGCTAGACGCTCAGCTGAAAACATATTAGATTTTTGTCAAGATAGATTATTTTTTAAATGCATTCTGAGATAGGTCGTTTTTGAAAACAAATTCTTTGATATGGCCTTTTTGAACAATATTTTCACAAATATTCGATTATATGAGTCGGTTCATTTCAAAGTCGCTTAAGTCCACTATAAGACAATCTTGGAAAACTGCGATTTTTTATTTTCTTGAAATATACTTTATGTAAGTTTCGCGAAGCTCTATAAACGTTTATATAAGAAAGCGTAAGAGCATTTTGTGAAGAAAAAATAATGGAAAATTAAGCCATTTTAAAATAAAAACAGTTTTAACGTTGGACTTATGCAACTTTGAAATGCGATGTATCACTTGCAAGGTAGCGGATTTGACACAGCCTTTTCTCCACATGATTTTTTAGGGCCCTGAAAATGTTATACTTTGTTTAATATGGCGCAGAATGAAATTGTCCTGCGCTATTTTGCTCAGGAAGCTGTAAAACTTTTTATGGAAGTAGTAAATGTCACGCGATCGCAGGGTTTTGCACTTGTATTTTGATTTTTTTCCATGATTGCACTTCGGTTTTTGTGGGAGCCCTTTTGGCGAATACCTAAATACATGAATGCGGCCGTAAAGACAAAAACAACATGAGTGATACACTCAGTAGATGCCTTGACAATAATAGCAATTACTAATAAAATACTTACAGTTTCGCCATATGTTTTTCTTTTTTTATATCTTTTATTAATATTCTCTTTTTTTTTGCTTTGTACGGTGACAAAATTTGCACATATTCGCTATTTTCTTCCATTTTTATCAAAACACACTCACTATTAAAGTTTTCAGTTTAAGAAAGTTCGTTGAATATGTCACAATAAAGAATAGCAGAGCACACCCTGATTGGCTGAAATGGACTTAAGTAGTTTTGATTTACAGGTATACAAGTACTTATTCAACTTTGCTAAATTGCCAAAACAAAATGCGAATTTTTAGCGTCATTGCCATTAATTAGACATACTTCTATATTTTAAACTATTGATTTGTTAGTGCAGTATATAACGCAACAAAAATCTCAAAAAAATTCTACATATGGACTTAAGCTACTTTGATATGTATCGACTCATATTATTTATATAAGAATTAATGTTTTGGTTTCTACTACAATCTAAATTTTCAAAAAATCTACAGACACATTATTAGATTGACTGAGGGTGAAAAAACAAAGTAGATAAAAGATTTGGATATAAGCAAACATGAAGCAAAAAATATCATTTGATTGATTTCCACAGCACTAAAAAAACAGTGGCGAATGTGCCCCTTCTATCCCAGTCTAAATTAAAAAAATCAGAAATTTTGCCCAAATTAAAAGTAATCAAAAATGAAACGGTTATGGTTTTAGCGATTTTGCTGTGTTTCAAGTTTGCTCCAAAGTTTAGATGGCTTTCTGGGCCCATCGTAACTCAGACACATTTTGTAGGAAATGTCAAGGTATAAAAATTTGTTAGAGATATTTAGAACAGATACTTTTTATTTATTTTTAATTATGTATCTAATATCTCAATGATATCAAACTTAGTTCTTTCGAAATAATTTTTTGATTTATTGGTTTGTGCCTATTTGTTATATAAATTTTTATCGGGCTTAAATTAAAGAAATTTGGTATGCTGAAAAAATGTAATCTCTTCCCCTTTGAGAGTAATGCATCATAATTTATTTTCAAATATGAAAAAATTATAAATAAAGTAATACCACCTCTAACAAATGCTCGAAAAGTCTACAACCGATTTAGACATCTCGAATTATATAGAAAAGTTCAACTGCTTTATAATAATAACAATGGCTATAACTTAGCAAAATTTTTCGAATTTTTTAAATTTATGGAACGTAGTATTTTTTATTTTTTCCCTGTTAGCCAAAAATTTAAAAAATCACAAAAAAAAACAGTTGGAAAAATCTTGATACCAGACCTTTTAACGTTTGAATGATTATTTTTCGGGTTTTATTAATTATTTTTTCAAAAAGAATAAAAAATAATCCAAAAAAAAGCAGCAATACCAAAAAATAATAAAAAAAAAAATAAAACATAATCAGTAAATATCAGAAATAATCAAAAGTAATCAAAAATATCTTTTTATTAATTTTGATTATTTTCGATTGTTTTCGATTATTTCCTGGTATTGTTGCACAATTAAAAATAATCAATAAAAATCAAAAAGCATCTAAGATAATAAAAAAATTCAAAATAATCAAAACCAATAAAAAAATGTTTTGATTACTTTTGATTATTTCTTATCTTTACTAATTATTATTTATTTGTTTTTTATTATTTTTTGGTATTGTTGCAGCAAAGTAAGCACAAGCAGCAAACAATTAAAAATAATCATTAAAAATTAAAATAGGATCTAAAATAACTAAAAAATTAAAAATAATCAGAAGTAATCAACACCAATAAAATTTTTTTTTTTTATTATTTTTGATTGTTTTTGATAATTTTTTAGTATTGTTGCAGATAAACTTAGAACATAAGGCAAAATAATTAAAGATAATCAATAAAAATCTAAAATAATAAAAAAAAATTTTAAATAATCAGAAGTAATCAACTCCTATAAAAAAAATTTAATTGATTAATGTTGATTATTTTTGATCTTTTTCTCATTATTTTTGGTTGGTTTTGATTATTTTTTAGTATTGTTGCAGATAAAATAAACACATATGGCAAAATAATTAAAGATAATCAATAAAAATCTAAATAAAAAATCTAAAATAATAAAAAAATTTAAAATAATCAGAAGTAATCAAAACCAATAAAAAAATTGTTTGACTGCCTTTGATTATTTCTCATCTTTTTTTTTTTTTTCCAATGATAATCATTTAGTAGTTGCGGATTTTCAAAGACAATTAAAATAATCATTATTGATTCAAAGAGCCATCCAATAAATTGGTTACTCTATTCTACTGAGAATTTAAAGGTCTGTTTTTTATTCTACTACGCTTTTTCATTCAAATATTTTTCAACTACAGGGTGGCTGATGAATTTTGCTACATTAAGAAACTCAAATAATTTTTTTTTCAGTGTATGGAATTCATTTTTCTTTTATTCATGTTAAAGCTCATTAAATTTTATTAAATATAGCTTAATTAGTTTTAAAAATAATGAAATTTAAATGCCCCCCCTGCTCGTCGATGCATGTGCGGCATCTTACCAAAAAGTTGTTCATTACTGCTTGGAGAGTTGAGACAGGAATAGCCGCAATTGTTTCTCGAATGGATTGCCTTAGTTCATTCAAATTTGTTGGTTTTGCTTTGAAGACTTCCTGTTTGCAATAACCCCACAAGAAAAAGTCAGGTGCAGTAAGGTCAGGCGACCTGGGTGGCCAACGGAATGTGGAGTTTCTGAATATCAGCTTATCGCAATTCTGTCATAACAGGTTGGGCTATATGAGGAGCTGCACCATCTTGCTGAAACCACACAGAGTTGAAAGAAATTCTCATTCGGCGTAATTCTGGATAGAAAAACTCTCTCAACATGCTCAAGTAACGGTCTCCAGTAACCGTAACGGTGTGACCGTTTTCTTCGAAGAAGTAGGGCCCGACAATGCAGCGTGATGAAACTGCACACCACACTGTGACACGAAGTGGATGCAATTCCGTCTCATGGAGTATCTGTGGGTTGGAAGCACTCCATATTCGACAATTTTGTTTGTTTATGTTGCCGTTTAAATCGAAATGGGCCTCGTCAGACATGAAAAGACAGTTCAACATGTTTCCATCCTCTTCCACCATTTGAAGCATCTTCTGG
Source organism: Merzomyia westermanni (assembly GCA_949987695.1). NCBI lineage: Eukaryota > Metazoa > Arthropoda > Insecta > Diptera > Tephritidae > Merzomyia > Merzomyia westermanni. Next base: position 27,147,435 of record OX465291.1, read on the forward strand.
CAAAATTCCAAGCGAATCGGCAAGTCTGCAGCGTTCAGTTTGTTGGCCATTTGAATTTTATATGGGAATAAGTCCAAATCTTTGTGCATAATTGACTGTAATGACTGTCTGCTTACACCCATTTGAGCAGATAAGCTTCTTGTCGAAACACGTGGATTATTTTGTATGGCAGCAGCTACAGCAGCGATTGTTTCCTCCGTTCGAACTGAAGGGTTTCGATGGTAAGGTCTTCTGTTGACTGTCCCATGCTCGGCAAAATTGTTTACAAGTCTTATTATGGTCCATCTGCTCGGAGGATTGCCGCCAAACGTGCGCCTATACTCTTTTTGAACCGAAACTACGGACTCCAGTGCGTGATAGCGGCGGACAATCCAAATTCTTGCATCAGTGTCCCAGTTATCCATTTTTGCTAAATGTAAAAGTCAATCTGCAAAATAAAAAATAAATTAACCAGATTCATTAAATAGAAAAAAAGTTATTTAATTTTTTTTTTGGTAGCGGCTTTCATCAGCCACCCTGTATATAACACTCCTTAACTTTCATCATTCAAGAAATAATACGCAGTGAAAAACTGATTAACAGACTTATTATGTAAAACCCAAAGCGACGCAATGACTTATGGCGAAATTAGCCTATACTTAGACTTAACTTGACTTGGCAACCCTACATCTAACAAATGAGCAGCAAGTGTACGTAGTTACCCAGAAAATGACTTAACTTAAAAACTTGGAAAACTATAGATTTTTAATCTCCGTGAGATAACTATGCTAGCATATAACTTTTTTCAATATTTTTAATAAAATTCCTTTATATATTGCATAGCATACTAAAGTTTTATATGAATGAAATTCATATGGCAATAGAAAGCAATACGTTTAATAAAAAGACTTTCAAAAACATTATACGTTGAATAGTTGACTCTCAGTTCCTATGTAAACTAAGTCAAGTCAAGTTATTCTAAGTCTAGGCTAATTCGGCCATTAACTTTTCTTGTAAACAATACTCTTATAATTTGATAGCATATATTTCCACCAGTGACCGACAGTAATTAGTAGGTGATATGTAGATTTGTTTGTAATTATAGAGTGTTATTTTGAATTACGGTGACTACGTCGATAAGTGTTTTATTGATTTACACAAGTTGCCCCTCTAAGATTTGAATTCAATCAACAAACGGCAGAGGTCCTTGAGTTACAGACATACCTTGTGTGTACAAATTCATAATTGTATAATTGTTTACATTATCTCATCCCATTTCTGTTTAAATAAACTAAATATAGAATATTGAATATTTTCAATACAAATAAAATATATGTACAAATGTATGGTTCTTCTCTAAAATTTCCATTTAATTAAATTCATTTGACAAAGAGAATGACTGAAACCACATTTTCGCAAACACTTCATTTGAGCGAAATTGGTTTATATTTTATTTTTTTTTTCACTTTCACAATTCGCATTAAATTTAATTAAAAAATTTCTGTTTTATTGACTCTATTCCTGTTTCATAATTGGCATTGGTGTTTTTCATAGGTGAACGTCTGGATTCAAATTTAACTCCAATACTAGAGAAAAATGTAATTAAACACAAAGGTGGTCTTTTCATTAAAAGCGGTGAAACTATGTTGGAGTACAATCCGAACTTTCGTCTTTACATAACAACGTGCTTGCGCAATCCACATTACTCACCGGAGATAATGGTTATGGTAAGTGAGGGCAAAGAGCCAAGAGCTCGGGTAAATCAATACAGTGCACATTTCATTATGCGTGGTTATGTAAGTGCATGTTTTCTAAGTAATTAATAATGTCAAATAAAAAAAATACACTAATTCGCAATCAGTCGTGCTGCTAAAATCAGAGTTCTTATCTTTCATATAATTTGGTCTAAAAATTGTTCACACAACCTACATACATATATATTTTTCTGCATGTCTTTGAATTTTTCTCAATTTTCCATAGGTTACTGTGCTGAACTTTATGATCACGGAACAGGGATTACGTGAGCAATTGCTAGCCAATACTGTGGCGCGTGAACGTCCCGATTTACAAGAGAAAAAGGAGCAGTTAATAGTGGAATCGGCTAAGAATCGTGATGCTTTATATACAATTGAGTCCCAGATTCTTGAGGTAAGTAGAGCTGTCATGTAGATATTGCTAGAAAAATGACAATACGTTGACTTAAGTCCACCTAGGAAGCCACGGCTGAGTAGCTAATTCATGTACTTTGTAAACAAATAAATGGGTATTATACAGGGATGCCAATTTAAGTATGTGTGAGTCAATTAGATACAACTTCAAAATAGGATTGATACGCCAAGTGTTTCCTGCTGCACCATTTCCCTTTGGGACCGTCCGGAGAGTAAGCCTTTATAAATATGTCCAGGGTTTCTGCACAATTTCCACTGCTTTTTTATATTCCTTCAGTGGGTCCTATACTCCTAAAAGTCCTTCTTTGAGTCATTGAAAACCTTCCTGAGATTTGACCTTAGGTCAAAGTTTCGAGACTGTGGAACCTTACTCTTTGAGCTCTAGGCACAAGTTAATATCCCCCTCCCTGAGGAGGACTATAACGTTATCTGAGGAAATTTTTGGATGTTGCAAATTTATTTGCGACCCTCTTCTCATCAGACAGTGGGTACACTTGCACTTGGTTAGGATATCGAACCGGCTACCTTCTCAACCTGTCCTTCAAGATAGGACTCCTCTATCAGTTTGTTGTCATTGTCGATCTGCTCCAAGTTATAGATATCCGTGTAAATCATTAACAGTTTTTTAACTACAAGCTACCTGGCACAAAGTTCTTTTATCATTTAAATTTACCTACACTTTACCAACACTGAATTCATGACCAATCTGTATCAAGTGGTTTCCGCGCATAGATTATTTGGTGTTATCACGCTGTTATCTTAGGCTGATCCCAAAATTTCCTACCTATTGAACTATCTAACAATCCACTTACAGACAATTTCTGATTGAGCCCAGACCAATATATTCGGTAGTGGCATAGTTTTTAGCGTAACTCCAGATTTTTTTCTAAGTAGTTGCTCAATTCTGTTTCAAGACAGCTCTGCGATTAACATGTAAGGTCAACTGGCTAGAATTTAAAATCGACGCTGCTTTTGCTAAATTGCTTAAGCTGCCGTTCATTTAACTAGGTAAAAATTCCCTTACTGTGGAGCTGGTATATAGATAAATATATGCATATATACCACGTATATATATCTAAAGTGCATATGTATCCGTTTAGCATATACATAGCTGCTAATGCTTTCGCCATAAATACATAGAATATAGTCAAACAGGACATACATCTTTTTGAGAACTTCGCACACGTTGATTTGCTTAACTCACACCAGAAATAACAGTGGTGGGCTACCAAAAATTCAATTCACTATACAAACTGTTTCGTTAGCAGCATTCAGGTTACATACATACATACATCCATATGTTTCAAAAGACCTTAGTAGCAGATTGTGTAAACGATTTTGACCTTCCAAAAAAACGCGCTACCTGACTCTACCATTTGCCAGATGACGTCAATTAGAAACCCCAAGATATCACAGATCGTTCTCCACTTGGTCTTTACAACGGAGTGGGGACCTCCCTCTTCCTCTGCTTCCATAGCTGGACTCCGACAAGAATACCTTCCGTGCCAAACTAGCCCCTGGGTTTTAATTCGCTAGACAATGTCGAAGTCTGCGTAAAGCTTATACAACTCATCATTAAGTCTTCTTCGGTAAACAAAGACGGCATCGCGTAGAGGCCCATAAATCCTTCGAAGATCGTTTCTCTGGAATACTCCAAGGACCGACTCATCTCCGGCTGTCATTGTCCATACTTCTGCTCCATATTACATAACTAGTATTATGAGTGACTTGTTTGGCGTGGTTTTTGTTCGTCGAGAGAGGAGTATGCTTCTCAATTGCCTACTCAATCCAAAGTAACATTTGTTGGCAAAAGTAATTCTTCGCTGGGTTTCTATGCTTACATTATTTTTGGTGTTAATGCTGGCTAAAGGATATTATAAACTTTAAAATCTAGATTAAGAGAGCAAGTAATAGGTCCCAATGTGTAGATATAAATTACACGTTAAATTTTGCTTAGTAACACACTACACATGTAAAGTGGCCTCCAGACCTTAGATTCCAGAATCACCCTGTGATCACATTGAAGCTTGACGTGGGAACGTTTATGGGCTTGGAAGCTTATCGGTCATTGGTAATAGAAATACATTTCTAATTATATGACCACCACTGTCAGGAATTAATATAAACCAACAAATATAAATATACATTTACTATTAATCCAAGTCCACCCATGCTTAAATCTGTAGTGTGCTAGCAAACGCTAGCCCGACACTAAACATACACGTTCTTATTAATGTTCAAACTTACACAACCCAATAAACAATAGAACAAATATACCTACTGTAGAATTTGCAAAAATTTTGCTTCTTAATGTGGTTTGCAGTACTGCTTATCATTACACATTGAACTTTTTTAAAAACACTTTTCAGACTTTATTTTTAACTTTAGTAGGAATGAATGAGCATTTGAAAAGGTATAAAATTTCGTTCCGGTCATATTTGAAATGGGTTTCAAAACTTTACATAAGGGGAGCTTCCTTTTATCATAAAACAAAATTATGTTTAAAAAAAAAAAAATGGAAATAAATTTTTGACAAGTTATGCAAATTCAAAGCTTAATTTTTTTCCTTTTTTTCTCGTTTTGTAAGGTATATTTTTTCAATATTTCGGAAACTACTCTAGTTAAAAAAATAAAGAAAAACAACGTAGTTTGAAAAAAAACGTTTAATTTCTGATTTTAGAAAATTTTAAACTTTAGTCAATTTTGATCAATGAAACGTTTTTTTCGCGCTAGTGAGGTGCAAAAATAAAAAAAATTAGATTTTTCTTACAGTTTTGTTTTTACACTCCACTGACACGAAAAAAGTTTTTCAGTGATCAAAATTGAGTGATTTTGTGTTTAACTTATTGCACTCGACTTTTTGGCCCAAATTCATAAATTCATACTTTTTCTTAAGGATTTGTTTCCCGATCTGTTTGCGCATCACTTAAAATCCGTTTTATAGAACTGAATGCAATTTCATCGTTGTACTGCTACATCTCTAACTTAAAGTTAAGCATCCATTTTATCGTGCTGAAATATTTTATTCCCACTGTAAACAGTGATGGCAATAAAACTTCGTTCAATATTATTTTATGCACATAGTAAAGTTGGAACTGCCCGATGTATGTACTTAAAAATGCATATGGATATACCTAACGCCCGATTTTTTGTTTTTTCCAAATTGTCAATATTGATAAATAATCTAGAAAAAAACTTTTTTGTTAAGTGTTGCGAATTCTGCGTTAAAATTAAAATGATGGCATGATACCATCGCTGTGCAAGTCGTAATTTTTTTTTTAATATCTATACACAAATGACAATTGAAAACAGGTATTGCTTCTACAACAACTACCTTATCGAAAATTATTTCTCAAATAGCTGTTGCCTGACAATTTATCACTATTGAAAAGAACACAGAATCAGAGAGTTAATTTGAACAACAAAATCCAAAGCAAGAAAGAGTAAAGAGGGTTGGAGAATGGTTATTTGAGCTGCATTTGAAAATCAGCATTTAATATTTGAGACGTGATTCACAACAAAAATCTTTATTGGGAAAACTGAAATACCCATGCAACATACGCATGTGGTTATTTGGCTGTATTCAACCACAACTCGAAACATACAAATTTACCATACATTTCAAGCACTTTCTAATATCCCTCTAAACCCTTAGGTGCTCTCCTCTTCAGAGGGCAATGTATTAGAAGATGAGAATGCCATCAACATACTGTCATCGAGTAAAATACTATCTGAGGAAATTCAAGAGAAGCAAGTAATCGCTGTAGCAACCGAAACGGAAATTGACGCTGCACGCCAACAATACGTACCGGTAGCCAAACATTCCGCCATATTATTCTTCTGCATCAGTGAACTGGCAAACATCGATCCAATGTATCAGTATTCATTGGCATGGTTTCTCAATCTCTTTGTAAATGCCATATTGAAAGCGCCCAAATCGAATGTACTTGAAGAACGTTTAGAGCATTTGAATTATTACTTCACGAAATCAATTTATCAAAATGTTTGTAGATCGCTTTTCGAGAAGGATAAGCTTGTCATTTCGTTAGTTATGTGTTTGGGCATATTAGTAGCTCGGGTAAGTAAATAATGTGCAACAGATGTGCGTCCAACGAGGTAATTAAAATAAAAATGTACTAAGTAGTTGAATAGCTTCATGTGAACGTCTGTAGTAGGTTTTTTAAGTGCCCACTTAGCAGTACTGGAAATATTTACAAATGCGTTGGTCAATATATCGCCAGCAGAAGTAAAAGTGGCATAAATCACGGTATTTCCTAGGAAATATGGGCGCCGATAATAAATAATAAATAAGGGAGTCTAAATTAGGGTGTAATGGAGCTTTTGATTCTCAGCTGTGAGTTTTAGCAACAAATCTGGAGTAGTTACCATTATATTTATATGTTATAACTATATAAGATTTGTTCGCGGCCGCCGTAGTGTGGCTTTAGTGTTGTCGGCCTAGCACACCGAAAGTCCAAGGTGCGAGTACCAGGACAAGTAACATCGAAAGTGATTTGAAAAAGCCTCTCCGAGTGTATTTCTGCCATACAAGGCTTCTTAGCTTAAATTTATCTGTCGTTCTGAGTCGTCAAAAAACTGTAGGGCGCGCTAATTTGTAAGAAAAAAATGTAAAGCAGCACATCACAAATTGGAAGAGAAGCTCGGCGCTTGGGATCTACTATGACTGAGTTCATCATTTCCTTACATTTTTTAGAGCTTCATATGAAATGTAGAATATCAACCGATTCACTTAATTTTTAGCAGCGGCCGCCGTGGTGTGAAGGTAGTGTTGCCGGCCTACCACACCGAAGGTCCATGGCTCGAGCCCTGGTACAGGTAACATCAAAAGTAATTTGAAAAAAGTTTTTCAAAACGGGGTCGCCCCTCGGCTGTGGTTTGGCAAACTCTCCGAGTGTATTTCTGCCATGACAGGCTTCTCAGCAAAAATTCGTCTCCTTTGCAGATGCCGTTCGGAGTCGGCAAAAAACTGTAGGTCCCACCAATTTGTAGGGAAAATTCAAATCGGCACACCACAAATTGGAAGAGAAGCTTGGCGCAAAAATCTCTTAGGAGGTTTATGATGATATACCTGTTGTATATCGCGCCATAGAGATAGAGATGACTACGAGTGCTGCGTACGGTGTGCGCGTTTCGCCAATTTATGTGACTGCGTTTGTATATCTTAAAGAATAATCAGCTTCCATAGTAATAATAATAATTTAGGGCGATATAGAGTTGGGTTCAATATGATAGTACTAAAATTAAATTGGATATCGGTAGACGAAATAAAATGAAGCGGGTTTTTAATAATTTTCATTTAAAATAAAGCGAATTCCATAACAGAAGCCACATAAAAAGAAATTTCAAAGTTTACGCAAAGTTCAGGAAAGGTAATTCAACTTTTACAAATTTACCTCAAAATTTCAATATTTTTTTTTTTTCAGAATTTTTAGAAAATTTTTCAGTACTCATTTTGATAGCTTATTCAATTTTAGCATAATAATGTGCAAGGTCCAAGTATCTCAAAATTTCCCCTGAATTTTTAGCATTTTTATTGTCAAGGATGTTGCGTATTTTTTTCCATACAAAATTAATTTTTCTTCATGCATTGTATGAAAGAAATCACTCAACACCCTTGACGAAAATAAATTCTAAAAATTCAGGGAAATTTTTCAGCGAGTTCTTACTTGCAAAGTTTAATTAACTTTCCTGGAGGTCAATTCTGGTTTGGCGTTATCGTGAAGTGAAAAGTAAATGCGTCAATTCACCACGATTTTCGATTATCGTTTTACTTAAAATTTTCGATTCTAAATGAAGTGAATAAAGTTAAGGAGAATAAAAATTTTGTGTTAACGTCAAGATTTCAAAATTATTCAAACATCGTAATTTTTACAAATTTAAACGTCTAAAGTGATTAAACTTACACTTCTCTAATAAGCTATCATTTAGCAAGAACCACTTGTGTCAAGTCAAAAGATTTTTCTGCCAACACTCTTCAGCGCACATATCGGAATCGTATTTTCGAACTCAGTGAAGTGAAGAAAGGAAAAAAGTAAATAAATAAAGCGAAAAGATTTTTTTTACTTCGCGATGACGCAAAACCAGAATTGACCCCCTGAACTTTGCGTAAACTCTAAGATTTCTTTTTATTCGGTTTCTGTTGTGAAATTCGCTATATTTTAAATGAAAACTATTAAAATCACAGCTGAGGCTGAGCTTTTCAACCAATTTGTGGTGTGTTGCTTTTAAATTTTCTTACAAATTGGCTGGACCTTCATGTTTTATACCAGCTAGGAGGATGACGTGTTATAATGTCAATGGAATTAATGTCAATGGCATTGATTCGCTTTTACAAAGGGAAAAGGCAATTTAAATTTGCTGAGAAGCGGTCTCCCCATTTTTTTTTTATAGAAAGCTGTTTCCAAACATTAAGATGTTACTTGCACCGTCACTTGAAACTTGTACCTTAGCTGTTGTAGCGGCTGCCACTTGAGATATTTTGCTGAAATGTGGTATAGAGGTTTTTTGGCAACCATCTCCCATCACCATTCAAAATGTACGCCCACCAATTTTTTGCGAAATACTTTGCAAGAAACCAAACTTATACAGGGTGGCGCAAAAGTCATCCTCCTATCAGAAAATGCTATAAATTTTGCGATTGGCCCCTAAAGTCAGTTCTGTTTGGAAATTTGTGTAGTAAACACATGCGAAATACACGTTAATAAACAATGTTACGTTACACTGCTCCAGAACGCGGAATATTGCTTACTATTTATTTGACGGTCGGGGCCAAACGGTTACTGTGAATGGTGAGCGCTACAGAGCAATGATCAACGAGTTCTTTTTGCCGCAACTTGATGAATTGGGATTGGAAAACATGTGGTTCCAACAAGACGGTGCAACAGCACACACTGCACGTGCGACAACCGATATGCTGAACATCGGAAGCTTACTTTTGCGCCACCTTGTATAAAACACCAATATAATTTTATTTTTTATATTTTTAAATGTGCGTGGCGCACCCTCTTTTAAATTATTTTAAGTCCACTTATTACAGAAAATGTTTTATCTCACAATTCCTATTTCAACCTGCTTTTATCAGATGTGACGTACCTGGTTGTTGTTGTTGTTAACAGTGCTTCGTACCTTCGGTATTTGTAGGTATCAAACAACCGAAAACTTCAATTGATTGATAATCGCACACTTCATATAAAGCTGTAGAAAGGCTCTGAAAGAGAGATGAATATATTCAAATTTTGGATCTACCACCAAGCTGAAAATCAACCAACTTTTTTGTTAGAAAATGTTAAACGAGCAATTCCTTTGTAATTGGAAATTAAAAACAGTATTGCCGCTGTACGTCTTTTATAAAGTTCAGGATAGTTACAAGTGTGGTTGTTGCTCTCTCTCCGCTTCAATCAAGAAAATCGGCTAAAAAAAGGTTAAAACAATATGATAATCTTCCCCAAATATTTTAGCTTCCCACAAATAGACGTGCTCGGGACTGCCATACATTTTTACAGGAGATATCCTAATTGAACAAGTTCTGCCTTATCTATTCCCGGGTTCAAAGAGAATTCGAGGGGAACGTCATGGAACTAAACCTACCATCGGAAATCCTGTCGAAACATCCATTTCCATACTTGCAGAATACTAGCCAGCCGAAGAAAGGCTACATATGCTCTTTCAAAGGAATTGGAGAAGCTACAAAAATGATTATATGTAGGTGTTTAAGCGAGATAAGCTGTAATTATTGCATGCTATTTTAAATCGCAACCATCTTAGAGTTAGTTTATGTTTGCAATCCCAAACTGGGGTTGTTCACAGCGAAAATGAGGAGGCGAATCCCGCGCTAATACCTCAGAGCCACAAGTGCTCGCCCCCAATTAATGCATACAAGGTGTAACAGGTGCCCGCACCCCCCGTTCTATAAGTACTAATAATTTATTAACCTTTTACGAAAGACGGTCGTGTAGGCCTGAGTCAACCCAAATAAAATAATACAAAAATTAACTTAAATAAGCTACTCGCCCTCCATAAAGCTTAGATAGTAGAGAGTCATTGATCAGATCTACCACTATTTTTTCAATTCTACCACTTAATACAATTTTCAAGTCCGAAGTAGATCTCATAATATTTAGTGCTGACGAAAATTGTATAATGTTGAGCTACACCTGAACTTAGACTCCCATACTTGTTTGTATGAGTACTGAGATACTGGCTGGTACTCGTACTGGCTTTTTACAAGTCCGGCTTAATCAACCACATTTAACTGTTTACTTACAATTATTTCTTAAAGAAAATACTCTAGAGATTTCTTTAAATATTTGTATTTTATCTCCTTAGCAACAATTTTTTTTCCTTTTCTGCTGCTTATTTCTTTTTAAGTTCTTCTTGTCTCATTTTTTATGCAACTTTTATTAATTTATTTTTTGTTTGCTATGCAAATGGTTGTTCTGCCCATTCGCCTTTTGACGCCATTGCCATCTTAATGTTGATTAATTTTTCATTTAATCCCATTTAATTTGCATGAACAAACATAAAACTGCAATCATCTAAATGGAACTCACCATTTGCTAATTTCCAACTTCACTCTACTTTACCGCTTGTGTTGTGTGCAGCGGAGAGAAATCCTTTGGCTATTAACGATGCTGTTGCAAAAATTTTTGGTTTATTTATTTGCAAGTTAGCTTGTTGATTTGTGCATTGGCTGTGTGTGAGTGTGTTTGTATTTGTTTGTGGGTGGGGGGTGTTTGGTTAAAGCAAATGCTGCCAAATGCTAATATCTTTGGTGCTGCCTAATATCTACTTACTTACGGCCATTTGAATGCAACAGCAAAATAAATACAACAATAACAACAACAAAAACAATGACAAGAATATAGCCAATAACAAAAAAAACAAATGTAAAACAAAAAGAACAAAAACTGCGGCCATGATAACAACTAAAATGCCAACAATGGCATTAAACATTCTTTTATGGTATACAATCACTAAAATAAAACAATAACAACAACACCAAAAGCGAAACTAATCTACTCCCAACAATTTATAATAGTTTTGTACATCCCAACAACTATTATGGAAAATGTAAAATGTTAAAGTAACATTACAATTGCTTTCATCAGTATTCCCGAATAACAATCAAAGATACACATTGTGGCCAGTAAATAAAACTTGAAAGTTTTTAAAAATTCGTTTCTTTGTCTTTCGAGCTTTTATGAAGCAGAGATAATAAATAATTCGGTTTAAGGAGAGAAAAAACTTAACTCCCATAAGCGCTAGAGTGAAAGTTGTTAAAACTAGCAGCGCTTACTAATTTTATAAAAATATCTCAATAAAAACAGGCTGCGCCATGCCTACGTCTTAAGAAATGTTGATGTCCTTAAACATTGTTCAAAAATCCCGCTAGTTTAGCAAACTATTGCTTCTCAGTATTCCTAAAAACAAGTGGGCTTGACTCGCAATCGAATTTGCCCATTCTCAATGATCTCTAAAGAGAGTGGGCCGGGACCAACACCTTTTGTCTACAGTGGACTACAATTGATCCCAACTATTCCGTTTGTTCTTAATGTTTATACGATTTTTGACAAATTTTATAAAACGGGCGGGTCGACGCCTACATATAAACTGTTAATAACTTCAGAAACCTTTATTGTTGAAATAAAATCAAACATTTTACGGGTAATTTGCTCCTGATATATAGCGAATTTGGGGCTTTCCTTGTAGGCGACAAATTGCATCTTAAAATTGCATTAGGTGGTGGCACCAATCAATCCGATACAGGTCACAACTTCGCAACAATTTACCAATTTACCACTACCGCCTATACACAGCTAAGTATTTAATGTGAGGTTCCACCTAAATTTACTGTTTACTAGTTTAAATTTTATTTTTTTTTTTTTTCAGAAAAGGCTATTATTAGTTGAATGCGAAAAAAAAAAAACAAAAATGATTATTAAAAAATAAAAACAATAATAATTTTCATAAAGATTCAAAAAGTGAAAAATTATTATTCTTGGCTTTGAGCTCATTTCATGAATACTTAAAAAAAAATGATAATTTTTTGCGATTATTGAAAAAACATATTTTTTTATTATTTTGCAGTTTTGTTGTAAAAAATAGCCACATGTATTTATGTTTTAGAAAAAAGTTGTTTGTGTGATTATAAAAACTCAGCCTCATATTTACGTATTTATGAGAGATGCTTAAAGTTCATTAAATATGTACATCCACGTTCCCACCAACCATGGCTAACCGCCCAACAAAAAAAATACGGTTAAAAAGATTAGTAAATTGGGAGCCATACTGAAAGTTCCCATATTTTCCCATCACATTTTTAAGGGCACCGGTAGACGTTTTAACTGTTTCTTTCCTCACGTTCCGTGTTTGTAGTTTACATCTCGCTCTTTCTCATTTATTTTGGCCTAAGATAAATATATATGCAGCTTTACTGCTCATATTCATATTTTTAAGAAATTGAGTACTTTTGTGACTGTTATTTTACGATTCAATTGAGCTGCTTTTAATAATAATAGTGACCGATATATTACGGTGAACAGTCATAATCGCAGAGAGAGATCTTCAATTTTTTTAAAATAAAAATTTTGTTGATGAGATATATTCTTTTACTGATAATTTATTATTGTTTCTCGAAAAAAGAGGTTGATCTATGATTTTTCGGTAAACTCTTATTTTGGAGCCTTTACGTTTATATTTGTATGCCTTGTAGTTGTTGTTAACACTCTTGTATGTTTATTTCGTTTGCTGCTGTTGTTACTGCTGATGCTGATTACTGCAATTCCATTGCGAAATACTCTTGCCGCTAACTGATTCTACTACACTGCTGATATGTACATACCTACAACAACCGCCGCGTTCGAACAACTCGCAACTCGTAACAAATGCACAATAAACAGGGAAAGATAAATAAATCGCATTTGTTGTTCTTCTTGACTGGAGGCGTTGGCTTGCAAGCGGTGCCATCTAATCCGGACAACAGTTGGCTACCGGAAAAAGCCTGGACACAAATATTTCGCGCCAGCGATCTGGATGGGTAAGTAGATGATTAATAAATGCATAAGAGGAACAACAGAAGCCCATTTTCGAAATAAATAATATGCAAGTTACTTTAAGATAGTTTATGGAGTTATTATGCGTCATGTATAATTTGCTGGGTGCCATTGCTCATTCCCGATATTTATTTTTACTGTGCAAGATTATATTTTGCAACAATTTAGGCGTCATTGTGTGGGTCATCTGAAAAGTTTAGTTTAAAAGTGACATATGTCACTTGATTTTAAACCAATGGTACCTGTTTATTTGAGATATTTAACAATGTTAACATAATGCATACATATGTAGGTTTGGTTATACCCATGTGGTATAGATACTACAGTATCGATACTGTAGTTTAGAGTATACTTCAACCAGTATCCAACTACTCGTGGTATGAAGGTGATACATATGTCCCTGCTATTATTGAAAGTTAGGCTGAATGGCCGTAATCCGTCATACTAGACGCTAACTAGGACATGGAATTAACATGACGTCTTATATCCGTATTTCTTCCGATCAGTTAATTTAACTATTATTTATTTGGTAAGCCGGTCTGATCTATTTATGTGGGGTGCCAATAAAACAAGGCTTTTTCCACCTTACAGCCCAACGTTTCGCTAAGATTTTCTTAGCATCTTCAAGGGCGTCAACGGAAAATGGTTGATTTTTACATTAAATGTTTACGTTATATTAAACATTAAATTTTTTACACTAAATTTACAAAAAAAACACACACTGTCGAGACCAGCCTTAGTGGTACACTTGTCATACCTTGTCTAATTTTTTTTTTTTTTAAATCGGTTCGTTGCCATGATATCATTCGAATAGGATAGAAAACGACCTCCTATAAGTTCTCAGAAGAACGAGTAATCCAAGCCAGAAGTACCCCCGCCTAGTTCTGGAATAAGCAGGAAGTGACTCTGTGGTTCCACTTTGTCATCCTCCAAGCAACTGTAGCAGGAAGACGTTTCCAATATGTCGGAGCCCATCTCATGCACCCCAAATAGGTAGTACCCCGTCAGAATGCCAATCTTCGGGTATAAATGAAAATTAGTGAGCAACGGATCCCCACAAATCGCCTGCGCCCAACAGATCGTGCTAAACTTTAAGGGGTAGCTTTAACCCACCGCTTGCTCATCTTACTTGTAGGCCATCTGTTCAAGAGCAAGTGAAAAGTGGAACGCAGAATTTTCTACAGCCACAAAAACCAAGTTAAGGCCGAAGTTGGTGCGACAGTTGCAAAAATGTTTGCTATGCCGCCGAGACCCTCATGATGTTTATCTTGAAATATCTCTAGGTAATGAAGAGTCATATAAGGCATTCACAAACCATCCTCCACAGCACCACGGTTTAGCTAAAAGCTTTATCAGCTGCTCCACTTTCCGAGTAAATATTGAATTCCCTAAGGGTAGGAGGACCAGCTTGGAAGACGCTACAATTTACAGGCGTCAATTTTACAGCAAACACCAGACAGAAATTTCTATATAATCTTTTATTCTAATTTCAATCCACTCTGGAACCAGTTCACTGTCGCACTGCATCCAATAAGTCCTTCTTCCCATTCTTTCTTGAAGTAAAGAATATGATGGCTTTGGCAACAACAACAACATGGCTTTGGCAAAATTTATCTTATATCAGGATTGAGTACGCGACTACTCGAAAGCCACTGTTAACAACAACAACAACATGGCTTTGGCAAAATTTATCTTATATCAGGATTAAGTACGCGACTACTCGAAAGCCACTGGCCTCAAGGACCACCAGAAGATCGTTTACAACTACAACCCAAATAATTTAGGATAGAACCCCGTCTTGTGCCATAACTCTGCGGGGATTGAAACCCCCACAGATGTTCGGCGCCGGAGCTTGCTGATGAGCTGGAGCCCCTGCGACTACTAAACTAGTCACGGCTCTTTCGATAGCCCCAATCAAGACGTTGCTAATTGCGCCTTCACTCACTGCTTTATTTTTTCTTTACCTGCCCTCACCTTTCCGGGTTTTGGGGAGGGTGTTGCAGCTACAGCTACTTCTGGTATTTCAACAGGTGGTACTGTTGTGATATGACTCCTGACTTCAGTACTAGTGACATGTAATAATCTGAAATAAAACAAGTAAGGAGAGTGACTTCTGAAACCTTTATACCTTTCATAAATACGCATCACAGTTCTTAGTGTCCGATCTTTACTAACAATGAGTACAAACCTGTTCATTAAATTATTTATAGGTATACTAGCAAAGCTCGCTCGCTTCGCTGCGTCTTTGAACTAATAATAGACTAAGTCCGATTTTAATCTTCTATCCCATACCAGATAATATATGGAACTTAATTACATCGCTTATTGCAGCACTCATTACTTTATTATCTTTCGCTTGATACCCATATTGTACTAAACATATTTTTGGTCACCTTGGTTAACATATCGGTCGATATCTTCTAAACTGGTCGAGCTATCGGAACAAGTGATATCTTAGATATTAAACTAAGCCTCTAGTAATATAACATTGAAAGTTCCATTCAATTCCATTCAATTCCATTCATAAGTTTTTGAGTGATGCGCTCGCAAACATACAGACAGACAGACGCAAATTCTAAAATGAGTTGATCTGGCTTCTATTGGCTTAATAATGATCCCTGCTATCGATTTTTTTTAAATATCTGCAATGTACAGACATCGACCTTTTACAATTTTATTATATGTCGAGATTTATCGGAAAGTGAGTTTTAAAGGGGCTATATGATATACTCGTATTGATCCAATCTTACTGATTTTCACTAATCATATTAAGTAAATATTTGGCACAAAAGCTGCAAAATTGTTCGTTTCTATTATATATATGGTAATGATTAAAATATTACAAAATCGCGGCCGCATACCAAATTTCAGCCAGATATCTCCAAAATTGAGAGACTAGTTTGCGTTCAAACAGACATACGGACATGGCTCATCTACCTACTACTACTTTTTAATGGGCCTATCTCTTCTTCTTCTGACACTTAGAAACATTGGAACAAAGTTGTAATAGCATTCCATGTCTATGAATGGTATAAAAATAGGCATTGTGACACTGCAGAGGGAGTGTCATAATCTCAATTTGTTTACTTGGGGTTATTACATGACACCTTGTCAACGAATAAATAAAAAGACACTTGACGAGATAAACTACCGAGGAGATTACCGCCGAGCTTCCAAGCCAATTTGTTGTGTGCTGCTTTAAATTTTTGTCTACAAATTGGTGGGACCTACAGTTTTTTGTCGACTCCGAACGGCAACTGCAAAGCAGATTGCTTTTTGTTAAGAAGCCTTCCATGACAGAAATGCACTCGGAGAGTTTGCCAAACCACTGCCGAGGGGCGACCCCATTTTGAAAGCACTTTTCCAAACAAATTTTGTTGTTAGCTGTCCCAGGAATGGAACCTTGGACCTTCGGTGCCGTATTACAAGGCAAATGAATGTAACTCACCAAAGGTAATAAAAAATAATTCACAAACCAAGTGACTCGCAAACGAGCAGTTAGAGAAGATAAACGAATAAGCTATGCCCAGCCTTACCAGAAATGGAAGGCATAACAAAGTGTAAAATATATACAAAAATTAAGCTGATCCTATATAGCATTAGTAAAGTGTTGCTTGATAAAAGTCCTAGCATTATTCTCGCTTTGTCTTTTCGCTTTTTGGACTAATGGAATATTCCAGCAGCTTAATTACACAACAAAGCATTTAAACGCCTAGGCAACCCAAGAAGACGAAACGAAACGTTGTCATCATCATTTTTCATAGCTTCCTGTTCTTTGTCTTCATAATTTCTTAATATTTGTGCTTTCAGCCGCCTTCCAACCTCGCATCTCAAGCTTTTTGCTAATTTGCGGTGAAGGCAACTCTGAAGATTATAAACAAAACGCAACGTAACTAAGTATTTCAACTCCTCCACATTTGTTCATGGCCATCAATTAGCAAAATCTTCAACTTCTTACTGTTCAAGTATCTTCTCTACAGCTTTTAATCGCACTTCAATTGTTAGAAAACATTTTGCTTCCATTTTTTATTTTTTTTGTTTTTAATTAATATGCATTTCTGCAATTAAAAATTTAATGCGGATATTAGCTGCAAGTAGAATGTTAGTTTTGTTGATTGGAGCTGGTAGGTATTTAGAGTACTTTTAATATATTTACTTCATTTGATATAAGTACTTCACTGTAACCATCGTGATGTGTGGTAATTAATTAAAATAATTTTTTTTGTAATCTCTACAAACACGGTTGATTTTGATTTCGAGGAAGGTTATTGGCTTTCAAATGATTTGAACTCTAAACGCCTACAGCTGTGTTCACAATAATAGTAGTGAAATTAAATTGGCTATTGTACAACGAACTAAGAAGAAGCTGTGTCTTTAATAGCTTTCATTACAAATATATCGAATTCTATAACAGAAAACACATAAGAAGAAATTTCAAAGTTTATACAAAATTCAATACATTAATGAAAGTTTGAAAAATTGACATCAAAATTTTTATATATTTGAGCAGAATTTTTAGAAAATTTATAGCTCATTCAATTTTAATAATGGGCAAGTTAAAAACACCTCAAAATTTTTCTTGAATTTTTAGAAATTTTATTGTAGAGGATCTTGAGTATTTTCTTCCACACAACGCTTGAACGAAACTCAAATTTTGTATGGAAAAAAATACATCCTTCACAAAAAAAATCTAAAAATTGCAGAGAAAACTTTGAGGTACTTCTAACTTGCACATTATAGAATAAGCTATAAAACTGCGTACCTAAAAATTTTATTAAAAATAAATTAAAATATAGAAATTTTAATGTCAATTTTTTAACGTTTATTTAATTATCCTGAGCTTTGTATAAGCTTTAAAATTTCTTTTTATGTGGTTTCTGTTATAGAATTCGATATATTTGTAACAAAAATTATTAAAAACACAGCTACTTATTTTGTTGAACGATATCCAATTTAATTTCTCTACTAATATTGCGAACACAACTGTACATATCGCACACTTCAAAATATACAACAAGAGAGCTAATTTGCAGTGAAAAACAAAGATTGATATGGCGCAAAAAAAACAGTCAGTCAGTACTTTATTGTTATGACTACCACACCGCAGGTCCGAGGTTCGATCCCTGGGAAAGTAACATCAAAAGTGGTTTGAAAAAGTTTTTTTCAAAACGGGGTCGCCTCTCGGCAATGGTTTGGCAAACTCTCCGAGTGTATATTTCTGCAATGGAAATCTTCTCAGCAATAATTCATCTGATTCGCAGTTGCCGTTCGGAGTCGGCAAAAAAAATTGTAGGTTCCGGCAATTTGTAGGAAAAAATTTAAAGCAGCACACCACAAGGTGGTAGAGCAGCTCGGCCTTAATCTCCTCGGTGGTATATATCGCGCCAATTATAAATTATTTTTTTCTTTAATCGCTTTATGTATTTAGAAGGCTAGCAAACTCTACAAAAAAGTAATCAGCCTGTCCAAGACTAATGTCAGCATCATCGTAGCAGTTCTCACAGGTCTATGCGTCGCTTCTCGACCCGACACAAGACTGGAGAGCAAGAACTAAGCCGTCTTTAGTCCGGATTTCTTCAAAGTTGTCGGCTCGTATTAAGTTCTGTGATAATATGAGAGTACAACTGATCTGCAGTTCGCTTGTGCTGATGAAATCAATTACTATTATCATTATCGAAAGTATGATTTCTACATGAAGGTATTTCATTTTCCGGTGCATAATTTTTCTTTGTATTACCTAAAGTGCTGAGTTCTTATAGATAATAAAAAATAAAAAAACTTAAAAAAATTAGAACTGCTTTGTGAACATAGCTCATTCAAACTTCCATTTTCCATACAAATAACAATGGAAATTTGCGTCGGAATCTTTTTAACTTTCACCTTGCAAAATCGACAATACAAATGCTTAAGGTTTTAATGCAAATATTTTAGAGAATTATAAAAAAAATTTACATTACTAATGCAGAATAACATTTAAATCAAATACAATTAAAAGAAAAGAGTTATAATAAATTGAGAATTTACAAAGTCACCTCCATATTCATAAAAATAGGAAAAAGCTTTATAAAGCTCTTATCCATCAAAATTATGAAAAGCTTTATAAAACAATTTTATTTTTAATAAATATGGGGTAAAATATACTAGGGGGGTATCAAGAAAGAAATATAAATATTATTAATAAATCATGTCGTAAGGTAAAAAAATGTATAGACCCAAAAAAAAGGCATTAAAAAATTTATGTTCAACAGTCCAGTCTCTAGGCCACACCAGCTTTTCAAATTCGAAGATAAGTATACCACTAAAAATATTCTCAAACCTTAAAACAATTTCGAATTTTAATAAAATGAAACGATTTACAGAACACCCAAAAAATTATGTTTGGTTTTGTTTCTCGTTTTTGAACTACATACATACATAGGTGTTCAGCTCCTCTAGGGCATGAAAGGGACGATTCTCCTACATATATAAGTTATTTTGTTTTGTAAGGAAAAACAGCAATAGTTTTTTTTTTTGGCTCAAATAAGGGGTTTCAACTCAAATAAGGGGTTACATCATACGTTTTTGACAAATTTTCAAAATAACTCTGAGTTAAAAAGATAACTCTTGCAAGTGAAGCCATGTCTAAAAAGCAGCTTTCTTACTTAATTAAATATTAGCAATCGGAATATGGGTATTTCCTAGAAAAAGGCAACTAGCATTCCACTTTTGCAAGCCTACAAGTCGACAAATATACATATGTAATCTTTAAGTGTCCAACATTATTCTTGCTTTGGGTTTAAGAAAGCCTTTACTCTTCTCTTCGTACTATCCTTACCAACGCCTTCTCTTCTATATTTCAAAATTCGTAGAAAATTGCTGATGTAGATGATCATTTGAAAACTATTTCCGTTCTAAATGATCTCCGAATAAAAATTTTGATATCTCAAACAGCGACATTTAACTAAATTTGGTTTATCAATATATTGTTATCGCCAAACTGCTTCTAATCTCTCCTTACATATTTAACCAATTAAATTCTTCACATTGTTTTCTTTTTAAAAATTCGCCCTAATTTCTAACGCTTTTTTACCCTGTAAAATTTGTGTTTTCCTTCCAAGAATAAGCTTTCTATGTAATTCTGTGACTTGTTCGGCCTCCATACTGGGTACCAATAAGTTACCAAAACTTGATTCTAGTTCTGACTTTAATTCTGAGCTAGAATCATTTTGCTCCCCATCAATGACCGGGATACAAGGCTCTGAAGCCATACCTACGCATCAGACCTATAAATGTAGTAGGCTGCACATTCTTAAAGTATTTGATTTCTCCGCCCAAGGATTGATATGGAGTTATAGTTTGTGAAAAAAATGTTAACTCTTAGAGCCGTTTTTCATCTGGGTTTTAATTTTAAAGGCTACTTTAAAATTAACAGCTAGATGAGAAACAAAAATCAACTTTATTTGTATTAATTGTTTCATTGTTTTACAAACAAATGTGTCTGCCCTTCAGCCTAAAAGACTTCTACAAACAATTCGCAAAAGATGTTGATATTTGGAAGAAATATTACGATTTATCTGCGCCCGAAGAACATTCTTTACCGAAACCATACGATCAAGTTGAAGAAATGCTATATTTAATAATATTGAAGTGTCTGCGACCGGATAAAGTTGTGCCAGCTGTGAGGGTAAGTCTTGCCATTAAAAAATACAAAATTACACGGCTAAAAATTGTAGCCTAGATTTTAAACTTTTCAGGGCTACATATATGCTCAAACCAAACTTGGTTTAGAATTGAAATTATGCTAGTTTTCGAAAAAATGAGCATAAAGAAAAAAGTTTCAATTTTAAACCAGAAATGTTTGACAATTAAAAAAAAAAACAAGAAAAACATTTGTGTCATTTGGCAGGATTCTCCATACATTGAGCTACGCAGCAAACAAAAATGTTTAGATAAAAATTCAATGACTTGAAAAAACTTTCAAAAATAAATGAAAAAAAATTGTTGTTTAATTTTTCACGTTTTATCAATTCAGTTCTAAATCTAAACAGCAAGAAATTTAAAATTAATGTACTTAAGTAATTGAAAGGGTTGGAATTTATTACAAAAAAGCTTAAAAAATTGCTTAAACCGAGGAATGGTTTAAAATTTAAGCTCAAATTTTTAGCCGTGTATGAATTTTAAGTGATTGATAGAGAGTAAGAGTAAGGGTAGTCACAGACTAGAGGTGTCAAACGAAGGATTTTCCATATTTTAAACAAGACTTAGTTCTAAATTTAGCAATACTTTTATTTGATTTAATCGGTAGAGGTTATATGTTTTTTCAATTTATCGATGATATTAACGACATTTCGACATCTCTACATTCCTGCTATATAGTATTGAGCTTGGGCAGCTGATATTCTCTGCTTATTGCTCGTTATTACTACCCCAAACCTTCGTTGCACAAGCAAACAAACAACCTTAGAGCGAAAACAACGATCAAACTAGACAGTGACTAGTTATATTGCATCGTTCTGACTACTCATTGACTCGTATACTCATCGATTTTGCTTGTACAACATATACGGATGCCTGTGTGCATGTATGTATGTACAATAAAAGCTTATTCATATGAAACTTTCATGAGATCCATCAGTTCACTGTTTGAGCGAAGACATAACATTATTACCAACTGTCAACTGCCAAATAGTAAAATGCCAAGCGACCAACGTCGCACGTCAGCACATTTTAGCCAAAAATGACCAGCAACCAATGTAATGACAAAACCTTCTTCTTTGTATCTACAACTGAATGACATTGCAAAAATGTAAGTTTGTTGGATTCAACTGAATGGAATTGCATAATGACGGATGTAGTTAGTAAGATGGATCCGACTTGGCAAACAAACCGCAGTTCATTTTCTTTTTCCATGTAAGCAAATGAGATTCAACATTTTCCGGTATTATACAATGTATATTTGGTTGTTACATTTCTAAAAAAAAACTTAAATTAAGAGTTCCATGCCATGCGACAAACAATATGCTTTGAATACGACTAGGAAAAGTTATCTCTTTTTATCCTGAAACATAACTACTGTGCCGTACTTACGAATGTTAGGATGTAATATTATAAACCTTACATCAGGGAGGAGCAACTTAGGAGAACTTGCTTCAGTACGGGCTTACGGTTCTTATTGTTTTCTAACACTTGGATCTATTTACATTAAAGTTCACCTAAAACAGGGTCGTATGTCAGTTTTTGTCGTGAATGTGGGAAAGCATTTATGCGTTTAGATAAGTAAACTAACTGTGCGGGGCCTCTGTCCCAGGTGCTCAATACCCCATTTATATACCTTCCAGGGCAGAGTGTGAGGATAAAGAACTCATCTCGGGCAGGTGTCTCTGGAATTTTTTTTTTCAGATGGATCAAAGCTGATCTGACATTTTGGGGTTGAGGGAGATTTCTGTCAGGAGCACAAAATATGCAGCTGTCGGTTAAGTAGCTAGAATGATAGCGACCAAAGTCACCCTAGTAGGTAATAAGTAAATCAGCTGGTGCGGGGACGTAGAATATAACTGCAATGCCTGTCTTAGGAAGCGTCTAAAATGCACCACCCGGAAGATCGGGTTAGTACCACATAGTTCTAGTAGAAGAGCGTACTCGGTTTATTTCGGCAAAGGACTGGGCATAGCCGTGAGCAGACCTGTTAAATAATGATTAATAATTGTAATGATTACCGGTTTGATTAATTATTTTCTTGAGAATCCATTTAATTATTGATTACCATTACTTTCAATTTATAATGATAATTTTTAAATTAATTAAAACAATAATCAAAAAAAATCATGATGTTTTACGATTGTTAAAAAACATATAATATAATAAATGTTTTTTTTTTTTTTGTTTTATTGGATCTTTTTTTTTGATTATATTTGATTTTTTTTCAGTATTTTTGTAGAATAAATATATTGAAAAATACTGGAAAAAATCAAAAATAATAAAAAATAATCAAAAAACAAGGAAAAGTAATAAAAATAATTTGTTTTTTTTTTATTATTTTAGATCTTTTTGATAATCTTAGTTTTTTTTTTTTGGAATTTTTCTAATGTAATCAATTAATAATTGCTTTGTCTTTAACGTTGGCAATTTAGAAGTAATTTTTATGCCATAAAACTCGTCAATGTACTCTACAAGCAGCCAGAATTGTTGACGAGAACAAGAATATTTGGAATGTCTATTTTAGATAAGCTTTCCAGATTTTCCAAAGAGAGATTCCCAAAGCATTTTAGACGTGGTATGGCTTAACGGTCTCTCTGGAACTTGGGTCTTTAGAGCTTCTGGAATGATCATTATGCAGAATGTGGCTAATTCTCAAACGGTTCCATTTCGAATAGTTCTGGTTGCGGATGACTCATTACCCATATCCAATACTTTAAGGCGTATTTTAACTATGATTTACGTCCGCGATACAGAAGGAGATGCGAGTTATGTAGCGCGATGTATGCAAAATCATCCATTCTGACGTACACAGCCAGTCACAGGAAGCCCACTCAGATTAACGAGAAGATATTTTTCTGTCAAGTTAATTGTAGCTCTCTCTAACTACAAACTAGTACTGATCTTTCAACCGTTTTAAAAAGTAGTACAAGTGGTTCCGTAGTACTTAAACCGTTTCGGTTTGAACACGTTTCACCTCCCTACTTAACATATTTTAATACATACATCCATTTTTGCTTTTAAGCGAAATCATTTTAATATTCAAAAAATATCTACCAACTCTCAGCATATTCGCATTTTATAATTTTTTTTTCTAATCCATATAAATCTATTTTACAGACATTCATTACGCGCAACATGGACCAATCATTTGTGGAGCCACCACTCTTCGATTTGAATGCCTCATTTGCTGACAGTTCGCCAAGAATACCATTGGTTTTTCTGTTATCGGCTGGCTCTGATCCAATGGCCAATCTATTCATGTACGCCAAGCAACGTAACATGTATGACAAGTAAGTTAATTAAAGAACTTGTAGTTCGGTAGCTTCCAGTACATAAACATATATATGTAGTACATGCCGTGTAGGGAAAGTCTCTAGTTGCTAGCGAGTGAGGTTTTAATGCCTGTGTAACCCCCGTCGATATACATTTGTATAGCAAGCAAAACCACTGGCGAAGAGGGAAACTATGAAATTGAGGCTAAAAGTCTTAAGTGCGAGGCTGACCAGGGAAAATTCATCGAATAACATAACGGTTGCAGAGAGATGCAATTGTCTTCAAGCTTAATAATGGTGACAAGGAAGAGAGTACTTGCTGAATAGTGATAAAGATGTTAAAGCCGATACCCCAATCTTTTATAATTGAAATCAGGTCCCCTGTTGACCCAGCGACGAATATCTAAGTAAATTTAATATAGGAACCTTACATTACTATGAAGGTTTTGGAAAGTGTTGCCAAAAAATTAAAGTCCTTTTCCGGTTACGAACCCGGTACTGCCTTGACGTGCATGCCAATTTAGGATGATGAATGATGAGCGAGTGGGTTACATGCGGGGAACATACCACTTTCGATGTCACCTATACACACATATTTGTTAAGGGCCAAGTTAGTTGCCATACATAATCGCATATAAGACATATACCCCCAAAAAAATTATGTAAAATATTATAAGCAATATAGCATGCGGCTATGGCTCTGCTCAATCGGTAAAAATATAAACCATATAAATGAATCTGTCTACAATCTATACATTATTTTAGAATAAGCTTTTGAAGCGGTAATGACACTTTGTTTATAATATATTAATTATGCCGTATGTGCATTTTCATTCCCTAACCGTCTTAAACCTTACTGGGTTTTTCAAAGATAGATTGAGTTATAAAAAAATCGTGTCTCGAACGGATAAAGTCGCCGCTCCTCACCTATCATTTATCCATGTATGTACATATATATGTAAGTGTCAATTTGGGTCTTTAAGGATTGACCAATAATAATTAAATTTAGGTCATCAACTGGAAACCTTTCTTTTGGGATCTTATTTTGCAGTTCCAGGATATCGGGATAAGTCCCGTGACTTGAAATTCAGCTATTCTCCTTCAAAAAAACGCGCTATAGCCCAGCATTACATAAATTGTAAATTTTTTTTTGGGTTTCTATATGAAAACTCAGTATTTCTCCTTGCTCAAATTACTCGTAGCAACTTAGTACTTTCAACGAGAGACTAACAGCTCAGTCCATGTCCAATAAGTTGTCATCTTGCGTTTTTAATCCCCAGTACTTCAGGAGTTTGAGTATGGAGCTATTAATTACTTACATCTAGGTATTCATATCTATTTTTAGCGATAATTATTTATGCACTTTCTTATTGTACCTTGGACACGAGCATTCGGTTTGTCATGCGGTTTTATATGTGTGAGTGTTATTGTTTGGCTTGGACAAAACTAGAAAACAAACCTCCACATACTGAGAGCTCTGTGAAAATATTTAAAAAAATTCGTCCGTAATTAAGGTTCTTTGCTTGTCAAGTATTATTACTTGATTTCTAACAATCAACGATTACTTCAAACCAGCGACAGCTGAGGACAAAAAGTTGCCTCCGTTTGAATAGAAAGTCAAGATTATAGTACATATATATATACAGAACCATTTCGGAATGGTTTTAGGGATTATATTAGAACTTTTTTTTTGTGCCATTTTGGAGTTGTTTTAGAGATCATTGTGGGAAATTTTCTGGATTTCCTTTTTCCGGGTAATTTCGGTATTCTTTTCTGGACTATTATTCATGGTAATTTCCCTGAAAAGTCACAGAATGGTTCTTTAATAAATTCCAAAATGTTCAAAAAAAAGCCTACAACTGAAATGGTCTTGTAAAAAATCCCAAAATAATCTCTAAAGCAATACTGAAATGAACACGAGAAGAATCAAGTAGTCCCGCCAAAAGCCATTTTTAATCCAGCAATCATCCCGAGCTTGAATACAAAAATAACCGAAAATACCTTTATAAATACACATTACGTCTATATGCACATAGGGGTATAATTTTGCTGTATCCCGATGTGTTAATTTTTTGTTTTCAAAAGCTTCAATAAAACTTTAAATTTTATTCTTCATTCAAAATTTGTTGAATAACCAATAACGTTTCACTCACCACCGAAATTTTGTTAAATAATGAATACTAACTTTTTTTTTTATTTTAGTAGTTGTTTATTCAAATTGACCCAACCCTGGTTCAAAACAACCAACAAATTTTAGCTCCATTATGGAATGCCAAAATGATTTAAATGCTGTCGGGCACCGAAGGCGAATCACGACGAGGTCACACACGCAAATTGCATCGTTGCCGCTAGTGGCTTCGTTAGATGTTCCATTTTCTACCCCGGAATTGGTGTTCTTAAGATTAGGCTAATATAATTTCCGACTCCATACTGTTACAACAACGGTTTTGGTTTCGAAATGTCAGACTTTTCGGGATTGAGAAATTTAACGGTTACTTGCGGTTTAGGATTTGAAAAATCAAACAGTTCGGATTGGGTTTTAAAAACTAAACAGTTACAAACGGATACCTTAAGATTTGTTTAAAGTGGAACGGTTCTTGACAGTTAGGTTAAGATGCCGGGTCTTGAGACAGGAAACAGTTTCAAATTTTAACTTTTGCGATTTTGGTTTTGGGAAATGAAACGGTTCAAGACTCTTTAGGCAATATTAGCGCTTTTCATAAATTTCATTTCATGTTAATCTACGTTGAGCATTTTTATTTTTGACAGTGTTACCAAGGAGGCAAGAATTGCTATACAAAACTTTACAATCCGCATATTACCGGTAACAGAACATTAGGCCTGCTAAGCTTCATAATGACACAGCAGCTCTTGCATTTTCTTGTACTACAACAATACTTGAAATCTTAAGTAATATACGAGTACATGTAAGAAATATTTACTTACTAAAGGAATGTGCTGAGTCTTATTGATCACAATACCTAGCATGTCCTTAACCCCTTACAAGCCCATTAATAATTTCCCTGCATTTTAAATCACGTCGTTAAGCGGCTTTGCTGAACAAAGAAAAATTTTGATTTATTTATACATACATACACAAAAACAACAACACACAAATCTATTGTACTAAAATTCTTTGAATTTCTTTTCCAACCACTAACAATTTTCAGAACGAAAACCATTTCATTGGGTCAAGGTCAAGGTCCACGCGCCGAGAAAATGATTATGGAAGCAAATCGTTATGGTCATTGGGTTGTTTTGCAAAACTGTCACGTTGCCGTCAGTTGGATGGGTGAATTGGAGCGCATTTGCAACGATACGACACTAGCAGACGCAGCACATCCTGAATATCGTCTATGGTGCACTTCCTATCCGAGCAATGTATTTCCTGTTTCAGTATTACAAAATTCAGTGAAGATGACAAATGAACCACCAAAAGGTCTTAAGGCGAATATGTTTAGGTCATTCAATTCGGATCCTTTGGTACGCGATAAATTCTTTACAAATGCCTTCTTATATTCGGATATGGCTAATAAGTGTTGGTTGCGTGGTGTTTTCGCATTGGTCTTCTTTCATGCTGTGGTGCAAGAGCGGCGTGAATTTGGGCCGCTTGGTTGGAATATACCGTACGAATTTAGTGAATCTGATTTGAAGTGAGTATTGGTATAATAAGTTGCACGAATATGTAAATACACAGTGATTCAGAAAGAAAATGGGGCCGGGTTTTGTTGAAATATTTTTATGGAAATAATTTGTGGTGGTACTCAGGTGTGAGGGGTGGATTGTCGTATTTTATAGGTTCACAATTCAGGTACCTCAAACAACTCAAAACTTCAAAAAAAAGCTACTGTGTTTGGAAGAAGGCTCTTAGGATACAGCTTTGAAGAAAATATACCCATTGGAAAAGACCAGTTTTGTATCAAAATAACTAGCACCAATGGACGGTTAAGTTGCCTAGGATATACTGGTTTTTCCATCTTAGTCGAGTCCTCCCCGTACTCTGCTGACGAATTCGAAATACGAAGTTTTTAAAGGATGTCCATTCCGGGAAGTTTTAAAGTTCATTCTCGTATTCTGAGAAGGAAATACAATTGCTTATGCCATCTGCTCAGGTGTCGTTGTTGTTGTTACTTTTAAAGGCTGAAGGTTAAGAGTACAACTGAT
Source organism: Merzomyia westermanni (assembly GCA_949987695.1). NCBI lineage: Eukaryota > Metazoa > Arthropoda > Insecta > Diptera > Tephritidae > Merzomyia > Merzomyia westermanni. Next base: position 27,175,767 of record OX465291.1, read on the forward strand.
TAAGAAATTCCTTGGTCCGCTGTGGATCCGGTTTCCGCATACCCAACCGTAGGGGGATCGATTTGTTTAAGCTCACTGACCCTAAGGTCATCTCACTTTGCTAATATGTTCTCCATACCCATTCATCGACACAGATACATAGGTTTAATATCATGTAATGCACTTTAAGCTGCTCAGGCTCTAGAAAACAAAATTTTCTCAGTCTGGCTAATTGTGGCCAGATCAAGTTATGTACTGGTCATCTAACCGCATGAAAGATTTTGACCGTCTCCACTTGGTCCTTCCATCTGAGAGGTGGTATTCCTCTTCCTCTGTTTACACCGTCGGGTGCCGGAACGAATACCTTCTCGGCCAGAGCATATTCGGTCTTTGGCACAATTTTGCCTATTCAGCGAAGACGCTGTGTTTTAATTCTCTTAACTACGTCAGCGTCTGCCTAGAGCTCATACAGCTCATCATAAAATTTTCTTCGGTACTCAAATCCTTTGTCGACACATCCTTTGTCCGACTAGAATTTGTATTGTATATGCTAAGCTAACTATGGGTACCATTCTACCTGTGATCAACTGTATCTCTTATGGATGTTGGGAGCTTTGATTCCGAAACTGCGGAACTTTCGATTGACTTCGACTTCTGATACGGATTCCTTTCCGATTGTTTGCAATTGGAGTTATAACGGAAATAGATCATTAGGAAATATATCTCATCATAGTTATATATTATCGTTTGTTATAAAGGGTGTTTTTTTTACAGGTTTGTTTTTCGAATAGAGATAAAACTAGCATTTTGTGGTCAAATCTGGCAACTCTAATGTCATTTATGTTCAGTTTGGTTTGCCATTTCATCATGAACAGGTTGACAAAAGAACAACGCTTGCAAATCGTGCAAATTTATTTCGAAAATAATGGTTCAGTTCGTGAAGTTTACCGTGAGCTCCGTCCATTTTATGGTCGACATAATCGTCCATCAGAGCAATTAATTCGGTTAACCATGGATCGTTTTCGCACTACGTTTACTCTATGTGATTATACGCATCCGCAGAGACGTCGAACAGTGCGCACCGAAGAAACAATTGCCGCTGTAGAGCAAAGTGTTGAAGAGGACCCGAATGAATCGATTCGCCACCGTGCACAGCAATTGGAGCTTTGTCCATCAACTTTATGGAAGATTTTGCGCAAAGATCTTGGCTTGCGACCTTACAAGATCCAGCTTGTGCAAGAATTAAAGCCGCGAGACCATGCAATGCGTCGTGATTTTGGTGTATGGGCCGAAAATGAGATTGATTTCGATGCTGATTTTCATCGCAAAATTTTGTTCAGTGATGAGGCTCATTTTTGGTTGAATGGCTACGTCAACAAGCAAAATTGCCGCATTTGGTGTGAAGAGAATCCACATGAGACCCTTGAAACGCCATTACATCCACAAAAACTGACTGTTTGGTGTGCTCTATGGGCTGGTGGAGTCATTGGGCCATACTTCTTCCGCAATAATGCTGGAGAGGCAGCTACCGTTAATGGAGACCGGTATAGAGCCATGATAACCGACTATTTTGTTCCCGAATTGGATGGCATGAATGTGGATGAGTTGTGGTTCCAACAAGACGGCGCTACATGCCACACAGCGCACGTCACAATCGATTTATTGAAGGAAACATTCGATGAGCGCATAATTTCGCGGAATGGACCTGTCAATTGGCCACCAAGGTCGTGTGATTTGACACCATTGGATTATTTTCTTTGGGTATATGTGAAGTCGCTCGTCTACACCAACAAACCAGAAACATTAGGGGAATTGGAAGCCAACATTCGTGGCGTTATTGCCGACATACGGCCCCATATGCTCGAAAAAGTGGTTGAAAATTGGACCTGTAGAATTGGCTTTATTCGAGCCAGCCGCGGCGGCCACATGCCCGAAATCATATTTAAACATTAATGGCATAAAATTATCCTTCCAATAAAGCCAAATTGATGGACCTTGCAACGATTTTCTTGTGTTTTATTTCAATTCGAAGTTCTATACCCCTAAAAAAAACACCCTTTATATCCTTTTATACCGGACGATTAATGTCCAAAAGATAGTAGGCGGTTCAACGAGCATACACATTCTACTCAATATTTGTATCCTTCTTACATTTAGCTTAAGACGTTTCGTATGCCCTGCTTCGACTTACAATTTCGGTTCCGTTAAATCAAATTTGAGACATTCGTTTCAGATCTCGGTTTTCGTAAGCTCACTTACGTAACATCCCTATCATGTACGTCAATGAATGAGCAGTTCAGCATGACTTCACCGTATAAAGAATTTGCTAAATTTGTCTTGAGCTTTGTATCGATCTGATTGTATGGATTGGCCTCCTGTCAAGTATTTTATATGGGAAATTTTTATGCAAATAACAACTAGTCAGCGCTTGTGAAAAGCTACAACGAAACTAATTTTTCAAATGTTTACAAGCTTATTTGTGTATTTGTCACATTTTAACATCCCAAACAAATTCTCCAATTTTGCTACTTTTGCCCACATTTCACCGCCCACTTTACAAATGCCAAGCAACTTAGCCACAAATCCCATACAGATATTGTATATTTTCACTTCGCTCTCAATTTGTTGGTTGTTTTAGTTGTTATTATTATTATTATTGCTACCTTTATATAACGTCACTATCTTGTTTGTTAGAATATTCCTTCGTCTTCTTTTTCTTAAATGACGCTTAACCGTCTAAGCAGGTTTGCCCTACTCAGAGTACAATTTGTATTTGAGAATCCTGAAATCCGCATTTTAGTAACTTCTCCCTTAGTTAAAGACTACAGACTTGAAACATAGGACCACGGAACGCGGTGATAACAGAACACAGGGGATAATGTTCCATGCTGTGCCACAGAACATAATTTTAACTGAATTACCGTTAAGCTCACACAGTTCAGAACCTTACAATAGTGGAGATGTTTAAATCAAAACCATATCCTGCCTAGCTAGTAATCTTTTGAAACTTGGAGCATTGTACAGATTGAAGATAGCGTGCAACACAAATGAAATAAACATTATTGCCCTCTATTTTAAAGATGATGAGATGCACCGTCAATTACCTCACTTGCTGTAAGGTGTTTTTATAGTTCACAAATAAATCATGGAAATAGAGGGGTACTAAAGGAATGATAAGCGAGGCTGGTGTCCCATCCCCACTATTGTTCAATTTTAACATATCTGCAGAAGGAGTCTCCACAGTCTCTTATGCAAATGACTGTGTTATAGTCCATTATGCATAACGTCCATTGATGTCTTGCGCTCATAATCTATTAACCACTTTGGCTGCATATTCGATATTTACGTCGACAACTTCACATTACCGACTAAGAACTTACCTGCCCTGCATATGCAAATGCTGGAGTCGGCAAATTATTCTGGCAAACCTCGCTCGGTCTACGAACACATCCCGGTTGAATCTGCTAGTTTTCTAGGACTTCCGTTAGAATATATTGAGAGCAATTCCTAGAATGGACGTTCCGATTAAATATAGCGAGGTTATGTTACAACCAGACCTAGTTTAATTGTTTTTCAAGAAGAGGCAATTGATTACGATTAGAAAAAATCAAATAATCATAAAAAAATCAAAAAAAAAGTTGTTTTGATTACTTTTGATTTTTTTTTATTATTTTTGATCTTTTTCAGTATTTTTGATGTGTATATTTATATGCTTCTACAACAATACTGAATGATTTAATGATTGATGACCATTACTTTTAATTTTTAAATGATTTTTTATACCAACAATTTTGTTGATTTACGGCCTGTACATTTTCAAGTATTCATGAAACGAGCTCAAAGCCAAGAATAATAATGTTTCACTTTTTGAATTTTTATGAAAATTATTATTGTTTCTACTTATTAATAATCATTTTTAATTAATTATTAAAAGTTTTTTGATTGAATAGAGTAGGAAAAATGTTTAGAGACAACTGCCATAGCTTTTCTTATAGATCCATTTCGGAAGCTGCTAGACTTCACTCATCAGAGAAATTTTGGCACGCATTTGCTAACCATTAAGCTAACAATACGCTGGTTTTGATGTCATCTAAACTCCTAGTTCTATTCTTTTTTTTTACCATATGCATGAACCACTTCCGCCATTTGACAGTTAGTAGTGTGATCATGATGGATTTTTGACAAAAATGATTATTAATAAGTAAAAACAATAATAATTTTCATAAAAATTCAAAAAGTGAAAAATTATTATTCTTGGCCTTGAGCTCGTTTCATGAATACTTTAATTTTTAATGATTATTTTCCAATTAATTAAAAAAACTAGCAAAACAAGTAACGAAGTTTAAGTTCGGGTGGAACCGAACATTAAATACCCAGCTGTGTAAAATTTGTCGTGGTAAATTGTTGTGGAGTTATGACGTATAGAGGTTTCAAACATTTTCTAATACCATGTGGGCAATCTTATAAATAAAAATGAATGTGTGTCTGTGTGGCTGGCGTCCAAAGTACTTAACATGGTGACAGTATAGGCTTTATATAATTTTGTAAAAGTGGGTGGTGCCACGCCCCCATGCTATATAACATTTTAATCTTGTGTAGGCGTCCAAGGTACTCAACCGATCTTTATAAAATTTGCACAGTATATTCTTGGATTCACTGGTTCCAGCATAGGCTATATATAGTTTTGAAAAGCGTAGATAGTATACCTCGTTTCATGTTTCGTAATTTTATTTAACACGGTTCTGAAGTTAATAATAGCTGAAATTTGATATTTTGTATGTGGGCGGTACTAAGCTCATTTTCTAAAAATTTCGTAAAATTGTCAATAAGATGACCAACTCAATAAATCTACCAAGTTTCATTATTGTAGCTGCTTTCATTATTGAATTAACTCTTTTTAAACGTTTTTCGAAATTTTCGATATCGAAAAAAGGGGTGTGGTTATATTTCGATTTGGCCCATTTTTAATAGCAACCTACCTTGGCCAGAAAGCAAACTGTGTGCCAAACTTAATTCAAATATCTCAATTTTTACTCATGTTATCGTGTCCACGGACGGACGGACTAACATGCCTTAATGGATTCCTCTGTTCATTCTAAGAACTTTGGTATATGGAACTATACACCTATCTCCATTATTTTGTACCGTAACAAACCACCGTTATATGACCAAAACTATAATACCCTGTTTACTAGTACACGCTGGGTATAAATTACGATTGTTACGATTGTTAAGAAAATCCAAAATAAATCAAAAATAATCAAACCCACTTTTGTTTTGATAATTTTTGATTTTTTGGGATTTTTTGTTTTAACAATCGTAAAAAATCACAATTTTTTTTTAAACTAAGAATTGAAAGTAATGGTAATTAATCATTAAATGGATTCTCAAGAAAATAATTAATTAGTAGTCATTATTTAACAGGCCTGGCTACAACAACAGAAATGTGAAAATTAGAAAATTATATAAGTAAAATATTTGAAAAGGGTAGTTTTATACAAATGGAACAAAAAAAGAGAAAGTAGTCTCGGTTGGTTGCCTATTCAAAACAATTTCAATATAAATACTCAGCAAAATTACTTCTTACGAGTACTTAAGGTATCATTTACTCTTGCTCTTTGGTCCATTTATATAAATGTAGGCTTATAAAATCTTTTTGTATCACCTTTTTATTATAGAAACTTCATATCTTATGCTAGTACAAGTATGCTTTTATCTGCCAACTCTGCGCTTTACCCCATTTTCAGTATTTTATTTTAACTTTTCTTTGTACTATTTTTCGTGTTATTTATTTTTACTTTTCTTTTCTCATCTTACCACCAATAGAATATCGCTGATGCAGCTAAAGATGTTCATAGCACAAAGCAAGAGTATACCATTTCGTGGACATGTCTATCTTACCGGTGAATGCAACTATGGTGGGCGCGTTACGGATGACAAGGATCGCCGCTTAATCCTTTCACTGCTCAACATGATATATAATCCAACCACAATCGAAATGGACAAGTAAGTTTTGCTGTGAGCTGAATTTTATTTTTCATTATTTTGGATTTTTTATTTTATTTATTGTACTTTTTGCCACCGAGTAGCAGAAATAGTGGAAATAATCGCAAAAGACTGTTTATAGCTGTTTCTGCTTATCTCGAACTCTCATGAATTTATTTTCGTAAATTTTTATTTTTTTTCTGCGTGTATTGAATTTTGCCAATTTCGTGATATGTCATGTGTATTTTCGATTTCAAAGGCTGTCAGTGACAGTGTCAAAAGTTTCTCTTTCTACTCCTTGGTAAACTCAACTACAGACGATGTTGTGTGTTTGCTTTTATAATCTTTATTGCATTTGGGTAGTGAAAGAAAACATGTATTTGAGGAAAAATTTATTTTTTCTTCCATATCTCACATAATTAAGAGATAAACAAATTGATAATATTTAAAAGATTCAAAAGGCGTGAGTAGGAAAAACTTGAAATAATGGCTACCAAAAAATTCGAAACACAACAGAAGATGGCAAGACCCTAGCGAATACCTGAGGGAACAATGCTCTAGACCTGGTAACCGACGCTCAGAGCTAACTTGGTTAAGTCTTTTCATTGCTAAATAGCAAGGGAGTTGACGAGCACGATACTACAAACGGAAACACTTACCAAATTCCGACTATGAAGGCGGCGCTATCGGGTTAAAACTTAATAAACCAACACCGAAGAGAAAAGTTCTTAAAAACTTTCATCAACTCGTATCCTAATCCGACCGCGAACATGTCTCCAGATTGAAACGTTATTTTCTCAGCCCAATCCACCAGAAACACGATTCCGGAAATCGCAACAACTACTAAGGAATCAGAATCCTACCCTATAAGTGTGCCTTCAGAATTAATCAGTCTACCGTCGACCAGATCCGTAGCAAATTAAAACCCAAAAAGCTGCCTAAGCGAATGAACAAGTAGTTCCGACTTAAAAGGTTTTGCTATCGACACGCGATTTTGACAGCAGATGAAGGGCAAGGCACCACTGAGATGTGAAAAGTAGCATAACTTGTCCCTATTAGTGTTTTGAGTCACCTATCGCTTGAAAGGAATGATTTATTGTGTTTTCATACTTAATGACCAAAATCGTATGCGTGGTGGTGATGCATGACTTATGCCTCTAGAGCACAAATGTGGGATATTAAATTCGAATTCTTTGGATATCTGTTCTAGTTGCAACACGTTTTTTGTCTCACAGAGATGTGCAAGGATTTATTTTGTTGTGTTGATCTTCCGACAGGGTAGTAAGCTGATTTTTGTTGGAACGATTTTCCGTCAAGTTTGGTTTTGTGACAAACCGGTTTCGGCGTTCTGCCATTATCTTGGCGTTCTGCAAGGATCTTGGCTTTTAAAATTCGCTACCCTAAAATTCTGAAAACATGCCGCTTTTCTTTCACAAAATAGCTAATTTGGTGGCTTGCTTTTCTAGAGAGGTTAAGCCATGTAGCTTGATCAATCTTCTTATGCTAAGACTTCCTATTATCCACATCGTAGGTACTTCCAATATTGTATCTTGCTTTACGCTGATTATGGTTAGACGTAGGCTTGAACGAACGTGCTTTCCATTGCATTTATTGGATTTAGATGATGTCAGCCATCGCCTACACGAGAATATCAACCAGCGGGCTCTTTACTTTACGTGACTTAGAACAAACCTGCGCTAAGAAAGGATTTTAGTACGTGGGCGACTAAACTCCACGACCCTTACGTTAATGGGGTCGAAGCAGGGAAGTACGGAGTATATATCTGTAACACTTATCAAACTTTCAGTGGGTATTTCAGGCACCTTCCACGATTGTCCGAATATTCCAAGTGCAAACAGTGAATTCCTAGTCCTTAAAACTTTTGTCGTGGTCGTCATCAAAAATTTTAGTCTGCATAATCCCCCTCAAACTCTTAATCCTATTATGTCGGCATGGCTTTAGCAGGTTATCAACACCTCACATTCGCTCGCCTCCAAACGGGTATGCAGTGTCTACTCATTTCTCCTTACGTTGCTTTCTACACAATGGCCCACCTTTAGCTTTACTCAATTTAGTGGGAGCAAACATGTGCCCAACTATGTTTGAGGAAGTGAAGTAATTTAGAAAGCAAGTCAACAGGCTGTCAATGCAGAGCTCCATTATTAGAATTTTAGGAATTAAGGCATTATTTCGCTTTACGAGCTATTTCACAGCAAAGGAACTTTCTACAATGCCTGTAATACCCAAGAGGCTAGTGATGAACTTCTGCCTTTAAACTTTTACTACAGAACTGAAGAGCTCATAAAATTTTTAATTTATATCGGAGTTGCAATTGAAACTCTTTGTTAAGAAGCAGGTTATATGTTTTCTAAGTAATATAAAACTCGTAAAATTTGTAATTTCTTCTTTGATAAAAATATCTGCTTTATTTGAGGACATAACTAATAAGAAAGTATGCGGTATATTTCATTCCAACGAAATTTCATGTTTACATTCCTTTATACCTTTCATCTCTCATTTTATGTTCTTCTGTTCCTTTACACCCACACAGTTATCCCTTATCACAATCGGGCACCTACCGTGTCCCTTTGAATCCAACTCGCATCAATGCTATTGAATACATTTCGACATTTGCACTTAGTCCTCAACCGGAAGTTTTCGGCTTACACGAAAATGCTGACATCAATCGCAACAACAAAGAGACAGACAGCGTAAGTAGCTGTAACAAGAATTCGTGGAAGTGGAACATATTTATTTTAAATCTCATCTATTAATTTTAAATTTGTTTTCTTCCAACAAAAACAAAATAAAAATTGCAGTTGATTGGTGGTGTTTTACTCACACAAACGGATTTAATGGCTTCGTTTAAGGCGAGTGGCGCAGCGGGTGGTACAACTGTTGACCCAGCATTTGCTATTTGCAATGAGATTTTGGCACGCCTACCGCAGGCTTTTAATATTGCTGAAGTAGGTCAAAAGTATCCGGTGATATATACGAATTCAATGAATACAGTATTAAGGCAAGAATTGATAAGGTAAGAAAATAAGATGCGATGCTATTAAATGTTGTTTGTATTTGTATTTGTATGTAGATTACACTGTGCGACGGTGAACAAATTCTTTTTGCGAGATATACCTACCTTAAGTTGTAAGTGTAATCAAACTTAGAAAGGCCGCATGCTCAGAATTTTTTGTAAATCCTACAAATCTGAAGTAAGGGGTCTAAGACCCCTTTTACATATGGATATTTCCTTGTCAAATTGTCAGATAGGTGGAATCGGCTTCCTCCCATTTAAAAGACTTTTGGTGGGGAGTTTGTTTGTCTCATAAAACAAAGTTGAGGCAAAGAAAAAATATCAAATAAAAAATATACATCTTTGGGCTCCGTAAGGGCCGTTCAGATAAGTTACGCCTCACTGCCTGTAACCTTGCTTCTACCGCTGCTTGTAATATGTACCTTATGTATAAAGGGTGTTTTTTTTACAGGTTTGTGTTTCGAATAGAGATAAAACTGGCATTTTGTGGTCAAATCTGGCAACTCTAATGTCATTTATGTTCAGTTTGGTTTGCCATTTCATCATGAACAGGTTGACAAAAGAACAACGCTTGCAAATCGTGCAAATTTATTTCGAAAATAATGGTTCAGTTCGCGAAGTTTACCGTGAGCTCCGTCCATTTTATGGTCGACATAATCGTCCATCAGAGCAATTAATTCGGTTAACCATGGATCGTTTTCGCACTACGTTTACTCTATGTGATAATACGCATCCGCAGAGACGTCGAACAGTGCGCACCGAAGAAACAATTGCCGCTGTAGAGCAAAGTGTTGAAGAGGACCCGAATGAATCGATTCGCCACCGTGCACAGCAATTGGAGCTTTGTCCATCAACTTTATGGAAGATTTTGCGCAAAGATCTTGGCTTGCGACCTTACAAGATCCAGCTTGTGCAAGAATTAAAGCCGCGAGACCATGCAATGCGTCGTGATTTTGGTGTATGGGCCGAAAATGAGATTGATTTCGATGCTGATTTTCATCGCAAAATTTTGTTCAGTGATGAGGCTCATTTTTGGTTGAATGGCTACGTCAACAAGCAAAATTGCCGCATTTGGTGTGAAGAGAATCCACATGAGACCCTTGAAACGCCATTACATCCACAAAAACTGACTGTTTGGTGTGCTCTATGGGCTGGTGGAGTCATTGGGCCATACTTCTTCCGCAATAATGCTGGAGAGGCAGCTACCGTTAATGGAGACCGGTATAGAGCCATGATAACCGACTATTTTGTTCCCGAATTGGATGGCATGAATGTGGATGAGTTGTGGTTCCAACAAGACGGCGCTACATGCCACACAGCGCACGTCACAATCGATTTATTGAAGGAAACATTCGATGAGCGCATAATTTCGCGGAATGGACCTGTCAATTGGCCACCAAGGTCGTGTGATTTGACACCATTGGATTATTTTCTTTGGGGATATGTGAAGTCGCTCGTCTACACCAACAAACCAGAAACGTTAGGGGAATTGGAAGCCAACATTCGTGGCGTTATTGCCGACATACGGCCCCATATGCTCGAAAAAGTGGTTGAAAATTGGACCTGTAGAATTGGCTTTATTTGAGCCAGGCGCGGCGGCCACATGCCCGAAATCATATTTCAACATTAATGGCATAAAATTATCCTTCCAATAAAGCCAAGTTGATGGACCTTAAAACGATTTTCTTGTGTTATATTTCAATTCGAAGTTCGATACCCCTAAAAAAAACACCCTTTAGAAATCTTGTTTGACTGCTTTGCTAATATGTATGTGACGCTCTGCCTATGTGGGTGTATGTGTATGCAATTGCTTTGCTGATGGCTTTTATTCGGTAATCGTGCCTAAACACGGTGAGTGCTATCAATCGGCAAAATACGAATGGAACTGCGTTTATCATAAATATACACATTACAAAAAGAAAATAAAGTTATTATTCGTGTTAAATTTATTTTAGCTCAGAATACCGAAGGCGGTAGTTAATTTGTTTTGTTTGTGTAATCTTTGTGGTTATACTTTTGGAATGAAATGTATAAAAATTAACTAATATAACATAAAGTAAAATAAAATTAAATAAAATAAAAAGAAAATAAAGTAAAATAAAATAAAATAAAATAAAATAAAATAAAATAAAATAAAATAAAATAAAGAAAAATAAAATAAAATAAAATGAAATGAAATTAAATTAAATTAAATTAAACGAAAGGAAATTAAATGAAATGAAATAAAATAAAATCAAATGAAATAAAATAGAGCAAAATAAAATAAAATTAAATGAAATTAAATTACTTAAAAGGAACTATGATACCGGGAAGGAAAGGAAAGGAAAGGAAAGGAAAGGAAGGGAAAGGAAAGGAAAGGAAAGGAAAGGAAAGAAAAGGAAAGAAAAGGGCAGGAAAGGAAAGAAAAGATAAGGAAAGGAAAGCAAAGCAAAGGAAAGGAAAGGAAAGGTATCAAAAGTAATGGAAAGTTAGACAAAAAAGGTAAAGGAATGAAATTAAATGTATGTACCAGATACACATATTCACACATCAAAGTCCATGAGTAATTGGTACTCACGCCTTTTTTTCAAAACTCATGCAAATTTAAACTTTCACCTTTTTTCAATATTTCGGAAACTACTGTATTTGAAAAATAAATTTGGCACTTCCAAATGGCGAAGTTAAAGATATAAAATGCTTCTTTTTTTAAATTCGAAATATTAAAAAAATGTAGCATCTTGAAACGCGTAACTCTTATTTGAAAAATATATTTTTTTCTTCATCGAATAATTGTTATGAAGCAACGTTTATTCGAGAAAACTTATAACTGTTATGTCTCTGCTAACAAGTTATTAAAAAAAAACTTCTTTTAAAGATGAAAAAATTCAACAAAAATTATTTGAAATATTATATTCAAATTTCCTTGGACAAATAGAACAAGCTATGGCACAATATATGTCCTTAACTATGTTAAACGGATTTTTAGGAGTGTTTCTGAGAATTTCTGAGTTTGCAAAATCTGTCTTTTCACTGTCACACTGCAAAAAGTACTTCCATATGTTTTTATTTTGTCACACAGTGTTATTTTCTTTCAAATGTACCTGCTTTTAAATGAATCTATTGCATATTGACCACTTTGCATGAACAATTTTGACTTTTTCAAGAAAATCTGAAAGCTCAGCATTTACGGTACATTCACCTTAAAGACCTTACATTGCTGGTAGGCAAAAGCAATTACAGTAAAGTATTTCAATAAATAAAGGAAGACTGCTGGAGTCTGAATACTGGCTAGGAGAAAATAACAGTTACAATGAAACAAGGATTGGCAACGACTCCAACCGACCTGATCTGCTTTTTATTCTTTGTTATAAATGGCATAAAATCAAAACTTTTTGCACGTCTTCGACTATAGAGAGTAGTCAACTATAAGTAAATTGAACCTGATTGGTCAGAGCGGAGAGTGGACCAAGAACCAGGCAAGCCCACATATTGTTTATCTGATATGCTTCCGAAGCATTTTAATATACACCTAAACGAGATGGGCGATAAGCTGGCTCAGCGTGTGTGCACTTTTGATGTTTTAGAGTGAAGTGGGTCCTTGCATGCGTGGGACTAATGTGGCAGAGATCTACGCATTGGTTTAGCTATGCTAATTATATAGGCAAGCTGGTCATCGTACAATAAAGTACGTTTATTTGCCTTTCTCATGATGAATAGAACAGATCGTATCTGTCAAAATTCACCTAGCGATGCTAACAATAGGTAGAAGCGATTACAGTCCCAACTTTCTGCAATTAAGTATGGTATATTACTTACTTCCTGGACCTTATCCGGATGGGTTTACCCGTCCAACATAGCGGTTTTGCAGCGCACTGTTGCAGCAGGGTAAAATTTCTGGGGACGCTCCTATTTGACGCACAATCGCCTCAGAAGGGACTCGCAGTTCCAACCAACCAATCAACTAAAGCCGAGGTTAGTAGGAAATATACTTCGAAAAGTGTACGAAGCCTGCAGTATTGTGACCACTGAGACAATTAGATATATAATAATTATGGAGACGACGACTGTGATGAACCAAATGCAAGACAAAAACTATCGAATTATCTATCACTCTATTCTGTTTGTTATTCTTGTTAGTTAAGCGGAGTGTTGCCTATGAGACCGACGCACTGACTACTCAAACTATCGCATAGTCACTCACCAAACCACCACTCAATCACAAGTTACGGATACACGCTAGATCAAAAACTAATTGATGTTCTTGTGCTCTACACTTATACTCCTATTCCTACATCTATTGAAAACAGCTAGGTATTTCCAATCATAAAATTGTGTGCTTCTAGCTCGAACCTTTAGTAATAAATTTATGCAAATGTCTTTACTAATCATTAAAATGTTCGTGAATTAACCTCGAAAGATCAACCTACACAAAACAAACCATATCCCGTTTTTAAATGCTTTCGTTTTCTTTATGCAAATTTCTAAACTATTATAAGCTAGTGCTCCATTAATGTTTTTATTTATTGCTTTATTCGTTTCATTTCCAGATTTAATCGTCTATTGGATTATATACGTAAAAGTCTCGTGAATGTTAAAAAAGCTATACAAGGTCAAATTGCTATGATACCCGAATTAGAACGTACCCATTCATCTATGGTAATTGGTAAACTGCCGGCCGATTGGCTCAAGAAAAGTTACCCATCATTGAAACCGCTTGGTAGTTATGTTACTGATTTTCTTGCACGGTGAGTTTGGTTTGATTTTTTTTGTTTTATTTTGAGCGCAATATGAAATTGATTTGAAACACTTTTTTACCGGTTATGTTTAATATACGAGGTGTGTTCAAAAAGTATCGCGAATTTTGTGTTTTTTCAAAAATTATTTATTTATTCATGAATATCTATTTTGTCCCCTTCAAAGTAATCCCCATGAGATATTATACACTTGTGCCAACGGTTTTTCCAATCTTCGAAGCACTTCAAAAAATCCTTTTTTTGTATCTTGTTCAGCTCCTCCTTCGGTGCCGTCTTTATCTCGTCAAGAGAAGCGTAACGTCGTCCTTTCATGGGCCTCTTCAGTTTAGGGAACAAGAAAAAGTCACAGGGGGCCAGATCTGGGGAATACGGTGCCTGCGGCATCATTAGTGTGTTGTTTTTGGCCAAAAAGTCGCGCACAAGCAACGATGCGTGAGCAGGGGCGTTATCGTGGTGCAAAAGCCAATTTTTGTTCTTCTTTGCACATCTTCTCGGCCTTCTGAGAACATTTTGTACCACCGATAAACGTTGCTTCGGTCCAAGGTAGCTTCTCCGTATGCCACAGTCAACATTCGGAATGCATCCGCGCACTTAATTTCGTTTTTCACACAAAATTTGATACAGGATCTTTGATCCATTTTTTTGAATAGGTAAAAATCGAAGACGATCCAAAACACGTGCAAGCAAAGCAGCTGTCAACAATTAACTGAACATTCAAAATGGCCGAGCTTGTCGGCATAAGTGAGAGACATGAGTACCAACATAACGCCACAAAAAATTAGAAATTCGAATATACGTAACCAGCGAAAATTCAAAATTCGCGATACGTTTTGAACACACCTCGTATATTCATTTAGATTGTCGATTTGTATATTATGTTTTTAAAACGGAAGGAAGGTTTCCTGTTTATTCAATATCAGTTGCCAGGTTCTTGCGATTAAATTTTTTCCTTCTACTTTTGCCGGCTCTATCCAGTATCTTCACACCAAGAATGGGCGTTTGAAAACATTTAAGTGACGAGTGACGAAAAAATAACAAATAAAAACTTATTTTTTATTTAAAAAAATTTGAATAATCAATAATCTTTAAATTTTTATTCAAGCTTTTGAAAATGAAAACTAACACAACGAGGTACAAGAAAATTATACCCATAACCATAGTACATATGTGTATTTATGAAGATTTGTTTTGGATTATTTCTCTGTAAATTGCGATTCACTCAGGAGATTTGAGTTAAGTACGGGGTCATAGCTTGACAAAATAAGGTTTTGGATGGAGCAAATAGGTCCGGCTAATTTCAGGATAGTTTTGGGATATTTTCAAGACGATTTCAGAATTGTTCCAGGGATTATATTAGGACTTTTTGGGACCATTTTGGAATTGTTTTAGTGACCATTCTGTCTTGGTTTGCGGACTTTTTCGGGTCATCTCGGTGTTGTGCTCGGGATTTTTTTCGAGATCATATTTTAACTTTCTCGGCTTTGTTCGACTTTTTTAAGGTAATTTCGGGATTGTTTTGGGGGCTTTTTCGGGATTATCTTATTGAGTTTTACAAAAAGATAAATAAAATACAACGGGATTTCGAGTTAAACGATTTATTTCAATATTTACATATATTTTATGTACATAAGTATGTATTTCGAAAATAAATGTTAGGTTTTACAATGTTGAAAATAGTTTTTGTGTTATTGAAATATTGATAACTTGTACAATAAGTATATGTTGAGTAGCTACAGCATGTTTCAACACTCAGCCTTCGCTAAGTTAGCTTAGAACTAAGATCACCCGTATTAGAGGTTTGGAAGAACTGTTTCCGTACAAAGAAATCATTTCACAGTCACGAAGATCTACGTTTATGGAGCTTTTCATTTGCCAGAAGATCAAGAAGCAATAACGATCCCGAAATGACCCCAAAAAATACCCGAAATAATTCCAAAATACTCTCAAAACAACCCCAAAAAGTGCAGAAAACAGTTCCGTAATGACCCGAAAACAACTTCAGAAACAATTCCGAAAATGTCCTGAAATAACACCAAAAAACCCGAGAACAACACTGAAATTACCACGAAAAAAAAGAAGTAGTTTCACAAATATTCCCCCAAGAAGTCTCGCAAAAATACTTATTTTGTCCAGCAATGGTCGCAAACTTGCGTCCAATCAACTCAGTGAATCTCATCTGTATATTAGGGTGTATCATATAAGATATTAATCGACACGTAGAAATAAAAATTCTCACCAATGTTAGCCGTTAATATTTATTTTACGTACTTGCAATTTGAAATTCCAATTTTTTTTTTAAATTTCGAATGCTCCTTTTTCAAAGTTTCGTCCGTTTCTTGTCTGTCGTTCCTGATACAAAATAATTTTTTAGAAGAACTCTATTTTAACCACTCCTACTGGCGAGCAAGGGCAAGATCTCAAGAAAAAACTAAACGCTAAATTCAAAGAATGTGAAATTTCCCACAAGGGCCATAAAACCGATTTACTTACAATAGTGTAAAAGGTACCTAAGCATTCACAGTTTGAAAAAAAATTTGAATCTTCTAATTTCAAGGCTATAAATTGGTGAGAATTTTTAACTCGACATATTAATATTTTACCTGAGCACCTAAGGAAAAATAATGTTTGAAGAAATGAATCACCTTATTGTATATTGGCATCTAAACTTCCAAATATATGTATGTCGGTTATTTCAAGTTGTATTTCTAATTAATTATTTTTTTGTTTTTCAATGGGAGACAAAAACATATTTATATATCAGCAGTTAACAACTTTGTAAGTTCGAGAAGAAGTTGAAATATATACTATAAGAATTAGAGCAAAGGAAATGTAAATTTTACGATTTATTTGTGCGATAAAGACAGAAAACGCTGCACATTAATTCTACCGAGCCTTTTTCTACCGAGAATTAATGTGCCTAAGAATCGCAAATTCAAGTCTATCTCCTTTTCATCTTCTGCTTCCTATTCCCACACCAAGTCTCTCTTATTTCTCATTCCATACCCCCTTCCATATCACCTTCCACTTTCTATTATATTCACATTATTATTCCCATTTCTTTTGTACTCTTATTTGTTATCCTATTCCTGTTCATATGCCTCAATCTAATGTCTATTATGTTTTCTATACACGCTCTTAATCTCTTTGCTATTCTTATGATTTTTGTCGTTATCTTTTTCTTTTTTTCGTTATGTTTATCTTTATTATTATCTTTATCTTTACCTTTATCTTTACCTCTATTCTTGTCTTTGCGTATTCTCCTATCGCTTCATTTTCATCTTGACCCTTATACTTTATCTGTGTCCTTATCTTTGTCTTTATCATCATCTTCCTTCACCTTTTCCTCCCCCTTTCCGTCGTCACCTTGCTACTCAATCTTCCTGTCACACTGTCTTTCCACCTCCATCTCCTTCCGCTGCCTCTTCCTCTCTCTTATGTGCTAAATACAACAAGGCACGAAAAGGCAACTTAAAAATTTAGGCCTAGCAATAATTTAAAAAGTAAATTTCATTACGTAAAAATACTATTAATCGTCAACTGTATGCCCATCATGACAGACAACATTTTAATTTTTAAATATCTAAATTTTCAATTGTAATGCTAACATAAGAAAATTGTTTTTAAATAAATGCCAACATTTGATAAGCATGAAAAATTAACGGTAATTTCACGTCAAATGAAAGAGCGCAAATTATAAAAAATTCCGTTATTCTTCCTTGTTAATCAAAAATTTCATCATTTTTCTTATTAGAGAGCATTCCTACAATTCCTTTTCTTACTTTTTTTTATATTTTCTGCCCTTCTGTTAGGCGACGGATTTCTTCTTTATTCATTTCGTTCTACACATTTTCGTTTGTTACAAATGTTGATATACTTTAGTTCTTTGTAAAAATGTTGAATTATTTGCACATTAAGCTGATTGGATACAATTTCTTTCGAAGATTTAACAAACATAATACCAGTAATGTTTATGTATATCTGTTTATACATGTGCCTACCCTGCAAAAAAATCATGTGATTAATCTCTAAAGAGAGCGATCCTCGATTAGTTCCTTTAGTCTACAGTTGGCTATAATTCAATATACATGTTTTTATTTGTGTAGCATACTTATAGGGGTGTAAGTCAATTTTAGTTTTTGTGGCTTACTTATAGGAGTTAAAAGAACTCGCTTGGGTAGGAAGTGGATTAGTCCTTTCGTACCCGTTCAGGTATAAATGGGTGCAATTGGTCTCTCCATAGGACATGCGGAAACAAATGTGAACAGTTCAACGCATACAGAGTGTTCAGTACTGGCATTAGTCGCATCGTCCTTTGTGACTCATTACGGATGCATTCTAGACTAATCGCATTTTTTGTAGGGTATGTACCTACCCTATAAAGAAAAATGTTTATTCTGAACTAGTGCACGTGGAATCACTACTAATTTGTCCTCAATTTCATTAACATGCAATCAATTAGCGAATTTAGTATGGTTATGTCCAATTTGGTTCCGAACTACTAAAATATGCCACAGTTTAGATCTGGTCCGTTTATTGGTACAATTTATAAATTCTATAGTGATTCTAGCAGGATTCCACCTCATATTGTGTTAGGTCTGAACCACTACATAAATACGCACATAGGAATTAATTAGTTCTTAATCAGTAAATCCATAGCTCCTTACCAGCTCAGGATTTTATATAGTACCTTGGTTTTATAAGAACACAGAATCGATGTCGGCATTGTAATACTAATTTATTTAATAAACAATTTATTTCTGTATATAGAACATACTATTTACATAACTGTTTAAATTTTATTCAACCCAGACCTGTTAAATTTGATTAGTAATTAGTAATCAATTAATTAGACGCCTTTTTTAATTGGTATTGAATAATATTCTAAACTAGAAAAACTTAAATATTTCGGTATTGAGAATAGCGAAAAATAGAACTACTGACAATTTAGGAGACACCTTTCTAAGCTTACCGAAGTCACGAGTTTCCTCAGAAGGGGAGCACCTCATAATCCCGACTTTCAAAATCCCGACACGGCATAATCCCGACAATTTTCAGAAATCCCGACACGACATAATCCAGACACAACAAAGACCCGACATAACAAAATCCCGACAAGACAAAATCCCGACATAACAAAATCCCGACAAGACAAAATCCAGACAAATTTATTATATTTTCGGCCTGGCAACTTTTCCTTTAAACTTTTGTAAATAAAGATAAAATTTTCATTGCAAAACTAATAGAACATATGAATTAATAAAAAAAAGGTTTGGGACAGTTGTCGGAATTTTTTGTTGGGATTTTGTCGTGTCGGGATCTTGTATTGTCGGGATTTTGTCGTGTCGGGATTATGAATGGTCGGGAATATGTGCTTCCGGATTTTGTGTGTCGGAATTTGGTGTGTCAGGATTATGTTATACACCCCCTCAGAAGATATATAACTCGGTTTTGAACAACCTGTACGAAAAAATTGTAGAAATTGAGTGAAATTTTTGAGCGAGTTCTGACTTGCTCATTATTATACTAAACCTGATTCGTGTAGAAAATTTTTTCAGATTTTGATGGCCATTTTTTTAAGTTTAATTAACTTTCCTGAACTCTGTGTAAACTTTCAAATTTCCTCTTATGTGGATTCATTTATTTTAAAGAAAATTATTAAAAACTCAGATTCTGCTTATTTCGTCGAACGATACATAATTTAATTTCAATACCATTATTATCCAAGCTTTATGGAAAGCTAGTAGCTTATTTAAGTACATCTTTTTATTTGGTCAGATAGTAGAACGGGGTGTGCGGAGCACATGTTGCATAGGGAGCAAACTACTAGTATTTTATTTAAGTTATTTCTTCTATATAGAATGGGTGATGCGGGGCATCTTTACACTTTGTAAATATTAATTGGGGGCGAGCACTTATGGCTCTGAGGTATAAGCGCTGGATTGGTCTCCTCATTTTCGCTGTGAAAATCCCTCTTTGGGATTATAAACATAAATTATATCTTGCTAATACTTCATAAGCTGGTTTCGAATTACAATAGCGTTCAATGCATATGAAATAAAAGAATGAAATAATTACAGCTTATGTCGCGTAAACAAATATATTGAACACAACTATACGTACTAATTTGAGTTCCAAGTGAGCAAATTGAAGAAAAATTTCTAAATAAAATGATGTTATATAAATTCCTAAAACAGGTTAATTCTGAGTGTGCCATAATTATGAAACACACTATACATAAATTGCACTATATAAATATACTTTTCCAACCATGTAAATATTATGGTTCGTGAGCGTATAATGACAAATCCGTTTATACTTGTATTTAGACATTTAGGAATGCACATATGTATGGGACGAGATCACAAAACGTCGCATTCTGACAAAAAGAACTTGTTGCAATCAAGCGATTGAAAACCCAAGCACAAATAAAGGTTTCCATTGTATAAATAGCTAAACTTCTTAAGATTGGATTTTCAATAAAATATTTCAATATATTTGTACTTATGTAAACAAGAAAACTGTGTATTTTTATGAATATGCAGTACTAATATTACGGTAATTTCCAATTTCTTATTTTCTTACAGTTTGGAATTCTTTCAACGTTGGATAGATGAAGGTGAACCAAATGTTTATTGGCTATCAGGATTTTATTTTACACAATCCTTTATTACTGGTGTCCTACAAAATTATTCACGTAAAAATACGTTACAAATTGATATGGTTGAAATCAGATTCGAAGTGACTAAATATGAGATGGATGTGACTAATGCGCCAATCTTTGGCGCTTACATACGAGTAAGTTGAATAGAAAATCTTTCTACAGTATTTTATAATCTACTTACAAAAATAACATAATATTGTCATTGAAATATATTTTTTATACATGTCTGTACACTAATTTCACTTTATACTTACACGTATTTCATACAGGAGCAACAGTCCATTAATGATGAGACAAGGTTTTTCGATGTAAGATAACTGTATTTTGTCTGTTTTTAAATTTATTATCAAACATTGTATGGAAAATTTTAAGGGTTATTTTAGGTAATATAGTACACTTGCGGAAAACAGCACCGTTGTTTTATAATGTCCATTCAACGAGCGTTGTTTGATAAGTTCATGACTTTTGAAAGTCGCGACAACTAATTGTAATTGAAAGCTACTCAAGTGAACTCTTCTCTCTTAAGAAAAAACTTTAAACATTTGATCAAGCTCTTAGTTCATGTTTTGCGACTATTTAAAGCCGGAACCCTTGAGAGTTTTAACAAGAATGGAAAAATTCAATTCGGTGCTTTGAGCATTCTGCTCTATCAGTTTTAATGGTTAGAATGTGGTTTACTGAATTCCGTTGTGGTCGTACGAGCGCAACTTATGTTGTTGTTGTTGTTGTGGTAACGACAAAAACACCCCCGAAGGTTTTGGGGAGTGTTGTCGAATTAACAGTCCTTGGCCGGATTTGAACCCGGTACGCTCCGGTACTCCCTTGCGGTACTGCCCGACTGTCGTGGTAGCGATTTATGACCAGTGAAACCTTCTAGGTCATGTCACTCCTCCTTCCGTAAGGAAGGATAAGGTGGGTAATGAGAGGTGAGAGGCATCATATACGAAGATCAACCATCGAGTTGCACGTCATTACCTTTGTGCATATTAGTCGCCTCTTACGACCGGTATGCCTACCTCGGGCATATTCTAAACCCCTAACCCGCAGGGGCGCAACTTATGGCGAACGTTCAGGTAGCTGAAAGAAATAGTCACGCTACAACTGCTTAGAAAATCCAAATATTTAGAAGGAATACCAACATTAGAAAAAGCCTTAAGTAAATGAAAAATAAAATGCTTTCTTGCCGATAAAATTATCTTTTATTCAAAAAGTAAGCGAATTTTCAAACATCCCTCGCACCTTTCCGTATTGTTGTTGTTGTAGTAATGCTTCGCCCTGCCAAGTCGTCACTTTCCTGACCTAGCATAGTCATCAATATCTTCTAACGGGAGTTCCTGTTGGCTTCAATAGGGTTGCACCAGAGTGAAATTAGTGTAAGAAAAATCTGCTCTGTCCGGCAGGTGAACAGACAGTTGGTGTCATGGGGAGACTTTGTGCATGCCAGGCAAACATTAGGTGTGTCAGTTACGGTACCAAGAAGTTGGTCCAGTGTGACTCTTGTCTCCCTCGGAAGTTGGCATACTCTTCGGCAACAGGTGGAGCTTGTAAGCGGAGCAAGGTGTTTACCGACGCTGTATGGATGTTGTTTAAGGCCTACCGATATATACCTTTGGATCAAACGGCGATATTATGTGATGCCGGATTTCGTCATAGTGCTTACTGAGATGTGCCCTTACTTTCCGTGGAGGCTGCTGGTTAGGGTGTTGCGATTTGCAACTGCTGAAAAAGAATTGCCTGATTAACATTTCGTTATGCTCTTTAAAACCGAAAATTTTCGTCAAACTATGTGCGGTGATCTGACGAGCCGGCAACTTCCTCCAGTTTGTGTTCGATAGCGATATGTTGCGACGCGTACCAAGTAGTATCAGCCAGTGACTTGAGGATCTTGCCGCGGCTTTGTTCTTTGGTGGCGATAGCGGTTGAATGAACAGGAAAAGTGAGCATGTTATCAAACGTCACAACAAAAGCTTAATACCTTCTACGTAAACGCCTAATTCCATGTTCACTTGCGCCGTCCAAGTGGACTAAGTCGGCGACAATGCCAGGTTTCGCCTTTCGATTAAGCCGGCTAAGGACAGAATGTAAAAGTTTATCCTTGAGTACTTGTAAACCTGTAACCCTTCCCATGTTCCGTTTAAGATATTTCAAATCTCCTTTGAAGAACATAGATTTTAACTTTGTCAAGCTCCGATTTTTATTAGAATAATATTAGAATTGCAACTTAAGTACTTTTCCGCATCCATGCAACCAAACACACTTTACTTACCGGGCGAATAACCTGTTCTTCACTTTGAAGTGAGCTTTATTTCCACAGCTATGTAAGAGATCACCCTATTTCAAAATATTTTTTAAAAACGCTCTATTTAATAAGTTTTTCAAAGGCGCCCCATTTCAGAATTTCTCTAAGCAACGCTCTATTTCAGCTGAATTTGCATAGAATTTTCATTTAGATAGGGAGTTTCTCTAAATGCTTCTGAGCTGGGGCGTTCTTCAAACAAATTCTGAGGTGGAAAGTTTTTAAAAAATATTGTGGAAGAGTGTGAACGTCCATTTAGTCATCGACTTGTTTTTGTTTTCTCATCGCCTAATAAAAGAGTTAGCAACTCATGAAAATTATTCAGTCTAACAAAATTCAATGCCGTCGGAAACGGCTCCCATCTTTGAAATGTTTTCGGTTTTGTTCTTTTTCAGAAAGAAATACTTGTTTTGATTTCGGAAAACAAATGCGTATTAAACAGTAATAGTACCTTCATGATTAAAATTATTAACTCAATGGTTCTTAATTACTTAGATTGGGGTATTCAACACTTATTACAAAACTTATAATATCTACTTATGAATATTTTTGTTATATAAAATAATTCCTATGCTTTTTCTTCCCAACCCTGTCAGGGTCTCTTCTTGGAAGGCGCTCGCTTTAATCGCCAAACGCAGGAACTGGGCGAATCATATTCGAAAATATTATTCGATACGCTGCCGGTCATCTTTTTCCGTCCTGTATTAAAGGAGAGCCATGAGCGCCCAGCTGGTAAGGACGATGTCAAAGAGCGTGTAATCTATGAATGTCCCGTTTACAAGACCAGCGAAAGACGTGGTGTTCTCTCAACAACTGGACACTCCACAAATTTCGTTATGTACATGGCATTGAATTGTAGTCGCACACCGATGCATTGGATTAATCGTGGCACAGCATCACTTTGTCAATTGGATGACTGAAATGAATTTCATGTGGGATTTGTGAAGATCTTTTTTATAAACTAAACATTTATATTTTATTAGTTTTAAATTTTTAATCACTTATTATTCGTGTATATTTGATAAATAATCCGAAACGCTTTATATTCCGCATCTGTTCAATTCAATAAAAAACTGCTTTTTTCTCCATTCAACAGTATTTCATTAATAATTTGAACCTTTTTTTCGTTTTGGAAAGTGGTCAAGCAGTGTTCATTAATAAACCATTCTTGTGTATACATATGTATATATGTTCGTGCAATGTTCTCAAGCATGAGTAGATAAATTACCTTGCGTTAGCCGATGACGTAAATAATATCAAAGGGCAGTGGTTAGAACTAGATATAATCGAAAAAATTTTTAAAGCTAAACTATTTGGCGTTATGAGATAAATCGAATTTATATAAAAACATCAAAGCGAATTCTCGAAAACTAATTTTGAGAAATGGGCGGTTCCATGAAAAAATGAGCTTTGTTGTGAAAATTATTTTGTTTATAAAAGTAGCATATATGTCGATAAATAATTTGTAGAAACCTTAGATTAGCCAAACAACAATAAATTTCAGTTTTTATGTAAATTTTTAGTAAAATTTTTTACTTTTTAAAGGCAGGCACTGGGTAACCTATTTAAATGAGGTTGATTTAGCTTGTTTTGAATAGACCGTCAAATAATTTGTGATTCCTATATGAAGTTATTGATAAGAAAAATAACTAAAAGAATTTAACTGTATTCTATGAATTTGGTTTATATGTAGGGCTCTTAAAATAATTCGAATAGTTTGAATACTCGAATATTCGAAGTTCCGATTGTCGATTTTTTTGCTACTGAAAATCGAATGTTACTATTCGAATATTCGATTAGCTTCTATTATTCGAATATTCGATGGAGTATTCGAATACTTGATATATTCTTAATGTTCGATCTTTGCGTTGGTGTTGAAACACTTGTCACATTTAATAATATACAGTGTGAAGTTTATCATGAAATATTTAGGTTAGCTAAGCATTACTTTTGCATACCAGCTACATCGGCTAAGTGCTAGAGAACCTTTTTAAAAACCAGAAATATTGTCTCACCACGAAGGAGTTGTTTATTGCCAGAAAACTTTAACATTCCTACATTGCTTTATAATAACAGACGATTCATAACAGATAATGATAGTTTTTGATAACTAGGCCTTATAAAATACCAATAAAAATTTATTAAATCTTCAATATTCATATATATGTATATGTATTTACGTTTGTTAGTTAAAAAGTAAAATATGTTAAAAAATTGTTTTGGTTTTTTATTAAAAATATGTACCCGGCAAGTGTTCGAATAATCGAACAGAAACGATGTTCAATGTTAAAATGTTTAGTAAATTTTAGCACAAATTTTAAAAATTGCTTTTTAACATAGTATTTCGAAGTTCAAATAGTACCTGATTTGTATACGTAGCTATAACCGCTTCATTCTCAAATTGTGCAGCAACTGGAGTTTAGGTTTAAATTCGTATTTGAGAAAATTGTAAAAAGGTATTCAAATGAAAGTTATTGAATATAAAGGTTGTATTGATCGATAACATTTCTGCGCATTGTAGCTACATTTCAGGAAATTTTTGTGTTAAAAAACTAAATTCGTTGCAGGCTTTCTAAGCAGATTCTATATGGACCTAAGCGGTTATTGCAGGAGACCACAGAAATTCGAATTTGTTCCTTGCATGTTAGCATCCAAAATTGTAGGTGCTTTAATATTTTTTTTGGTCGTTTTTGATACGTCATTTCTATGCTTGATAAAAATTTGTCTGCTTGTCTAAAAATTTTTTTTAATGGAAAACAACAAAAAAAAATAAGCAAGCTAACTTGGTTGCTATCTTGCAAACGACGAGTTCGTATTTGACTTTCATGGCAAATTTCAAACTTTGAAAATAACTCATTTTTTTATTCCAAGAGTTTATGAAAAAGCCGGCTCCTTCGAAATGTCCCATAGTGCGACGTCAAACGGTTAAGTTGGTAAGCGTTGCCATTGCTAAGTGTGACTAAACATTTGAATGACAGCCAATAAACATTAAAAAAATAAACAAAAGGTACAAGTATTTTATATAATTTTTCCGCATAAATAAAATCAACAATGTATATTCAAATTAACTCTAAATCCGTTTTGAACTGTGTCCGTCAAAAAACAAAAAAAAATATTTACATACTAAAGATCGCCACTTGAGAACAAATGATTGTTGAATAAATGTTCGAATTGAACTTGAAAACATGTTATGTAGCATCTGCAAAGTAACCGCACAAACGTGCGCATCCAAAAACTAGAGCAACATAAACATACTACATACATATAATAGAAGCCAAAAAAGGGTGTTTTGATGGGTCTTATCTTTTTACTAAATAGGAAAATTTATATGTTTTTGTGGTTGTTACTGAATCATGCAAAAACAATTTAGTAGGCTAAACATATATTACTTTGCAAAAGTAGTGATGCCCGGCGGGGTGCAATAAAGCCATGACAATGAGAAATAAGGCCATATTAATCAATATGGTTGTTTCCACAATGAATGTGATATAACGACATAATTGCACTTTTTAAAATCACGTGTGATGTTTATGTATCACATGACAACGGCATGATATCGCATATATCAAACAGAATTTTCCCGCTACAGCAGCCGCGGGAACGAAAAGTTAGATACAAAAGCGACGATTTTTAATTCTAAATTTAAAGTTTTTATTGTGTTATAATTTAAAATATTTAGTCTGATTAATTTCACATTTAGTTCAAAAAAGCGCCGCAGCCTCGAATTTTTATTTCAAATTTTCAATTTATATTTTAATATGAATTTTGGACAAATCTTGCGATTTTTTCCTTTTTGCAATCAATTTTCATCAAAGTGGAAAAAATTCACTTTTCGTAAATCAAAAAGAGTCACAACTCAAACAAATATTTGGTAATATTTTCGGCATAAATCGCTTCACAAAACCTCCACCAATAATTGCATTCGATTTTTGCTTAATAATAATGATATTTAGCTAAAGAGCTGTCTTCGTGCTTGTTTTTGTAAAATTAGAGCGCTATCCTGAAGAGTTCAACACAAAATTTTCCATATTTTGAAATGTGGCTGTTTCTGATTTTGTGTGCGATGTGATTATATGGCCTTATTTCTCAAATTTCTATGGCTTTATTTCACATCTCATATTTCACGTAGTGGAAATAATGCCAATATGTTGAGCAATAGGGTCATATGGCTTTATTTCACCCCGCCATAATGCCCTATCTCAGATATTTTTTAAAAAACTCTTTGAAAAATTTAATTTCGAATTACCATATCTCCCTTACTTTTCGATGTAGATTAAGTAATTGGACTATTTTTGTGCTGTAGAGAGATTTGCAACCCCTTACGAAGAAGTAGGCCATATAATGATCTATATAGACTGCTGAGTGCAAGATCACAATATATCAAAATATTTTTCAAACACACCATATTTCAAAATTTGGTTCAAGAACGCCCTTTCTCAGCATGATTTTCAAAAATTCCTATTTTTGAGTCCAATGCCAAGGTTTGGAGCTGTTGAAATATATTCTGATATTTGGAATAGGCCGTTTTTGAAAACAAATAGGGTGAGATAGGGTGTTCTCCGAAAATATTTTGAAATACGGTGGTTTTCCGCTCAGTCGTCTTTATTAAATACTGAGTAGTTTTTCCGTAATTCGATAGTCGACTCTGGTCGTCTCGATACTTCACTTCATTATCGAACGTTCAAAGACTGTGTTTTAGTATTTCAAATAATATTTCGAGGTATTTTAAAGCTAGGAAAGTAATTTGTATTGAAAACTGAACTTTTTTGTTGGCTTCCAATCAAAAAATTACTTCTTCAATAATCAAGAAACCCAGCAAATTGTTTACCTAACGAAAAATCAAAACGAGAGGTAATGTACAATGGAACAGTTTGCTTAGAATGTTCGATACGACAAATCGGCATTTTGTGTTACGGAAAGCCGATATTCCTCAAATTTTGTTAAACAGAATGCAATTTTAATCGTTTGGTAAGAGGATCTCGTTAACGATTCTTACTGCAAAAAGTCAGTCCTTTATTAAAAGCAAGAAGGTCACAGGAGTGTTGCCGAAATGACAGTGCTTTTCGGGGTATCATTTCTGTGCGCTTAGGTATATACTAGGACGACTGTTACGTAAACGATCCCTTCTTTCAAAATATTTTTTAGGCAGCCTTATCTCAGATATAAAAAAAAAAAGTTAAAATGTATTCTATTTTAGTGAGATAGGTAGTTTTTATAGAGCGTTACTGAATATATTTTACAATTGAATTACCTTCCACTCAGTCGTTTACGGCTAGAAAATACATAATAATAAACTATGTACACATAGTTTTTTTTCTTACTTTCAATACTAATTTATCAATAAAAAGCAAGGTAAATAGCTTAATCTTTAGATTGCAAATAATGGACAAACTACTTTTTTGTATAGAAATTGAAACAATCACCGGTCATTAATCTACATTGTCAATATCTATAAAGATGAATAATTCAAACAATAATGAAACTACAGCATCAGTAATTTAAAATAAAAATAGTTTTAAATATTTCTAAGCCGATATTTTAGTCCAAATAGCCAGTTTGAACTCAAATATTTGTCGCATAAACTGCATTTTAGTTAGTTATATTGAGGCCTCTTTTAAACAATGCTAAATTTATAATTCTTACGCGCTGAGAAAATAGAAAAGAATGACAAACTATTTAACTTTTAACTATTTCATAAATATTTGATGACTAATAATCATTAGTAAGACTACACAACAATAGATACGAAAAGTTTAAAAAGTCGAAATTCGGATGCAAGTGAACTATGTGGATATGCCAGCTGTGGGTTTTTTATTCTAAGTTGTATTGATAGCACATTATTGGCGATGCGGAGGCACCGTTGTGTCCTAGATGCAGTCAGTTAAATGCAGAGATTTTTTGGCCTATCAGCAGCAACTTTTCAATTTTCTTCAACTTAGTGGTGCTCTATGTCTTAACTACTCCATATTTCTATGACAACAGATTTATAGGGTGTGATCTTTGTGCTACAAGAGACTACTCACTATATACAAGCACTTATTTAGAGGAGTGATTATCCATTTAAAATTCCGTTATTAAGCTGTGCAGAAACAAAAAATTCATAAATAGCACCACTGGCGAAGTATTTGTTAAATATCGTTACATACAGACCTGTTAAATTTGCTTAGTAATTAGTAATCAATTGATTAGACGTATTTTTTAATTGGTAGTAATTATTTTAATTACAAGAGAGTGCAGCGCAAATAAAATAGACGAAGTAAATCGTTGTAGCTTATGTCGCTTAAACAAAAGAAAAGGCAATTATTATTTGATTTCGATCAGAAAAAATCAAAAAATTATCATGATTTTTTAATCATAAATAATCATAATTTTTTTTATTATTTTTTTAGAGAATTGGAAAATAGTCATTGAAAATTTCAAGTAATGGTAATTAGTCATTAAATGAATTCTCAAGAAAATAATTAATCATTAAGATTAGTAATCATAATTTAACAGCTCTTATAAGTTACATACCACAAGGTTATTGCAGCTGATTTTGTCTTGACTAAAAACTGATTGGCTCATATTTTTAAAATTGTGTTCTGCCACCCCATCATCACTCACCTCCCTTTCCTGTGCCACTCCATTGTCATCGTTCATCTAGTTATACATTTTCCGCTTATTTTTCCTCTACTTTCCTGTTCTTCTGCCTTTCATTTCCCCATCCCATGCCTATTCAAGATCCTACTCGTGAGCATATTCCTACATATCTGCTTCTTCTTATCCATCTACCCCTACCTCGTCATGGTTTTGCATCTTCCTCCTCTTATTTATATTCTTCTTATACTTTCCCTACTTCCTATTTCCTTAACTTTTTTTCTCCTAATGCTTCTCCGATAAGGCCCCTATAAAAAGTATTAGTTAGCTGACTTGAGAAGTTTTGGAGATAATGTGTGGCACCGAGAAAAATGTGTGGCACCTTTTACCATTCATAATTCATCTGAAAAGTAGGATTCCTAGTTTTAAAGAATTTAAACCATGTTTATTGGAACGATTTTAAGTCCTCCCGTTCTCGGAACGAAACTAAACTAAAAAATTAACAATGTCAGCTGAAAATGTATTGAATTTCCGTTCAGATAGGATGTTTTTGAAACTCATTCTTAAACAGGGCGCTCCCCAAACAAATTCTAAAAAAAAAAAACATTTAGATAAGGAGTTTTTGAACAATATTTCTAAGGAGAATGGAGCAAAATAATCAAGTTAGTTTTAATGCTAACTAAACTTGCCAATTAAACTTGCCAGTGTTTTTTGGGAGCTTATGCGCCAAAAATTTATTAATTCGAAACTCAATTATTATTATTTTTTTTCTCAAGTAAACTTCAAAATTTATCTGCCTGGTAAACAAAAATTGTCGATACCAAAAACAGTTTTATGGCACAGATAAATTTTAAAGTTTACTAAAGAAAACGCCCTTAAGCTGTTTCTCTACATCAATATTGGGTAGAGTTATTATTACAACTTCGAAGCAGCAGAAAAAGGGCATTGTCTAGTACAATGCTGGTAATAATTCAATTTTATGCTAGCTCGACTTTGGCTGTTATGGCTTATGGCCGCAGATATTTCGACAAAAGCCTGAGAACTTCTTTTGGTGCCACACCCTAATGCACATATTAAGAAATCAGATTTCAAAGCTTCTTACTCATAGATCTAAGCATTGCGCCTACACATTGGACCACCAACAAATACGATTTAAGCGCCAGCCTAACCAAATCGAATTTGTTTCCTTTTTATGCTCTTAATAGGCTGATAACGAGCGCTCTAAATCAAAGCCAATAACAAGTATGTTGAAAGTGTGTACTTCGAAACATTGAATAAATACTTCAGATTTGTTCCATATGCCGTTGATGTACGAGTATATATCTACATACAACAGGAACCGTAGATATGATTTATATATACAAAGATTCACTGCGCATGCGCGAATTCATCATTGGCTCTTTGCACAATTATGTTTTTGTTTACTTTACAATCAATAATTACAAAACATTGAAATCCACGCAAAAAATATATTTTTTCGAGTATAAATATCATGTACATTTTGCAAATTTAATTATAACAATTTCTTACCTTCAAACAATAAGTCGAATTGAGCAGCAATAATGGTAAGCAACAGCAAGCTTTTGGCACTTGCGAAACAATTTTGGAAAAAGGATATAACTCCCATTTTAAATAACTCTAATTTAATTTTTTTTACAGAGATTCCTTGTGATTGCATTTGCTGCTGTAATAGTAGTTGTTGGAGCGTCTACATTGTCGGCCAACTATCTGCCTCCAATTGTGGATAACAGTTTGCCCGTACACGAATATTTAGCACCATCCGTGGAAGCGACCGAGAATCAAACGGTACTTGCTGACGATGGATACCGTTACAAGACGGTACGCCGTCTCAAATTTCGTCAACGTCGTGATGTCAACAAACAACCTGCAAATGAATATTTACCAACTGCCCCCAATGCTGAGGAAAGCTTGATAACTGCAGCTGTTGAGCCCGTTCCCGAAGTCAAGACGCAACTGGCCGATAACGGCTATCGCTATAAAGTGGTTCGTCGTTTGAAGTATCGTCAGCGTCGTGATGTCAATGAACTTCCCAAAAATGAGTATCTCCCACCCACCAAAGCAAACGATAATACTGCTGTAGTTGAAGTTGCACAGCCCCTCCCAGAGGAAAAAACACAATTGGATACTGATGGCTACCGTTACAAAGTTGTGCGTCGTCTGAAATATCGTCATCGTCGTAATGTGAATGAACTCCCACAAAACGAATACCTTGCTCCCGTTGAGTCGAAAGCCACTCCACAAAGCGAATATCTGCCACCAGTTGAGACCACTCAAGAAGTCGCAATCGCGAAATCTACTGAATCTGTGCCAGAACAAGACACTCAATTGGCTAATGATGGCTACCGTTACAAAGTTGTGCGTCGTCTGAAATATCGTCATCGTCGTGATGTGAATGAACTCCCACAAAAGGAATACCTTGCTCCTGCTGAGTCTAAAGCCACTCCACAAAGCGAATATCTGCCACCAGTTGAGACCGCTCAAGAAGTCGCAATCGCGAAATCTACTGAATCTGTGCCAGAACAAGACACTCAATTGGCTAATGATGGCTACCGTTACAAAGTTGTGCGTCGTCTGAAATATCGTCATCGTCGTGATGTGAATGAACTCCCACAAAAGGAATACCTTGCCCCTGCTGAGTCTAAAGCCACTCCACAAAGCGAATATCTGCCACCAGTTGAGACCGCTCAAGAAGTCGCAATCGCGAAATCTACTGAATCTGTGCCAGAACAAGACACTCAATTGGCTAATGATGGTTATCGGTACAAAGTTGTGCGTCGCCTGATATATCGCCAACGTCGTGATGTGAATGAACTCCCACAAAAGGAATACCTTGCCCCTGCTGCGTCTAAAGCCACTCCACAAAGCGAATATCTTCCACCAGTTGAGACCGCTCAAGAAATCGCAATCGCGAAATCTACTGAATCTGTGCCAGAGCAAGACACTCAATTGGCTAATGATGGTTATCGTTACAAAATCGTTCGTCGCCTAAAATACCGCCACCGTCGTGATGTTAACGAGCTTCCACAAAACGAATATCTTCCACCCGCTGAGGATTTTCAAGAGCATTCCGTTGCTTCCGAGGTTGCTGAACCCGTAACTGAAGATGCCGCTACAATTTTAGCTAATGATGGATATCGCTATAAAGTAGTTCGACGTTTAAAGTATCGCCAACGTCGTGATGTTAGTGAACTGCCAGCTAATGAGTATCTACCGCCAGCAGTGGTAGAAGGCCAAGAAGTTGTAGAGCAACTGCCTGAGGTAGAAGCAGCTGTGCTCACTAAGGATGGCTATCGATACAAAACGGTTCGGCGGTTGAAATATCGTCGCCATTAAAAAAATAAATTGCATTTTGAAGTAGATAATTCGAAAACAAAGCTAATACTCTTGTACAAACATAATTTAATTTAAGTTAGCCATAGAAATCCACATAAGATATGAAGGTATGTAAATACAGAAAATAAATACAAAACGAAAATGAAAAAAATTTAACAAAATCTCAAAGATTAGCTTATCATATTATATATATGTACATACAAGCTTATTACTAATTATTGGGGATATAGCAGGTAGTTCTATACATTAAAATATGCTTAAATATATTCATTAGGGTGCTTCAGGTTCTTATTTCCTATAAAATTCCATTGATGGCCGGTATGTTATTTCGAATGTCATTAGGCCTGCCACTAAATATACTACCAGATGGCTGATTGCCCCATCTTCCTCATATTCCAGTTCTGAAATATTTTGCGATGCCACCAAATCACTTATAGACTGAAAATGTACATAGTACTGCCAGCAGTTTCTTAGTCCAGAAACGAAACCCCTATCTAGAACCAGGATTCAAATTAAAGAATAAATCCGTCCTGTTGGGAAAAACTAGAAGCTTTCTAGGTTCTATTCTACTTGCTGCTTTGAGCTCTGATATTTGTGGAGCTCCTAATAATCGTTGTCTTAATATATCGAGCTCAGGAGCACAAAACCTGCTCAACTGTCTCCTCCTGCAGCCCGCACTTCCGGCATCTATTGTCATCGACGAGACCTAACCTATACGCGTTCGATGCCAAAACGCATTGTCCTGGAAGTACTCCTATCATGAGCCTGCAGTCCTCCCTTTTCAGTTATAATAGTAGTTTGGTGGACTTCACAGATGTTTTTGAAGATATTGCAATCAATTTCAACTCTCCGTTTCAAATCTTCCAGTCTTATTCGTACTTCTGCTATATGCTTGTCCAGGGCCGCCAACTTTTTGGCCAGTCAACTTTTGTGTCAGTCTTTTTATTTCCATCTAACCGCCTGGCTGCCAATGTAGAAATTGACTGCTGCCTAGGGAGGTTTTTTCCAGTATTTTCACTGCTTTCGTTACAGATACTACTTCCGTCTCAAAGAGAGATGGTAATTGTTCAAAACAATTTTGAATTTCATCATCTGAAAAGTTGTTGTTGTTGGAACAGAAAATTTCAAATAGTGAAGTGAAAAATTATAGGAAGCGCATAGTAGTATGTTGAGCTTTTTCAGTAAGGAGTACGAAAGTTAATACGCATGTCTGTGATACAGGGTTAAACTGTACTAATTACTATTTCAATCGATTTATTAAAAACTAATTACCGTTGCTAAAAATCGATTCATTCTTCTATACTTATTCTTTATTCTATAATTTCAAATGTTCAATTAGGACACAGAAAACCAATTTTCAAAAGCTAAACACCGTAATGTACAAGCGTGGTAAATACAACAGTACTCACACTCACTTCAATTAAGCAATACAGCATATCTTTAAAAATTGTTTATCTTATCACTTCCAAGGCACGCAATCCACTGGAATGCTTATCTCGCTTGCTATTGCTCATGCAATGCCACCAAAGCTTGCTCATAATCAACGAATTTTAAGTATATCGAATAACTTTAAAGAATTCGTACTAACGAACGACTCGTGCTTCAAAGAGTAGCGCAGATTTTTTTTTTTACTTAAAAACACAAAATAAAAATTTTTAGAAAATGCAGTTGGCGAAAAAGAGCGCTGCATATTTAGTGCTATTTTTGGGTAAGGAAAACGTTTTTTGTAATATAAAATAAAACAAAGTGTGACTTGTTTTCAAAAAAGAAATACTTTTATAAGGCCCTAGCGTTTTCAAAAAATTTGACGAGTGACAAAAAAATAAAAAATTTTATTGTATTTATTATTCAAAAAAATTTTAGTGATGACTAAAATTTTAATGGTTATTCAAAAAAATTGTGAATAAATAATAAAATTTCAATTTTTATTCAAGCTTTTGAAAATAAAAAATAAGCACACCGAGATACAGTAAAACTATACCCTTATGGGCATATAGACAAAATGTGTTTGTGTGAAGGTTTTTTTGGTTATTTCTATACAAATAGATATACGAGTATTCACTGAGTTGATTTGAAACCAGTTCGGGACCATTTCTCGACATAGTTTAACGGATCATTTTGGGACTTTTTAAGAGTGATTTTAGTACATTTTCAAAATGGTTTTGTGGGTTTTTTCCCGAGTCATGTCAATATTGTTTTTAAGACTATTTTGGAATTAGTTCGGAACTTTTTCGGGGTAATTTCCCTGAAAAAGTCCAAAATGAAAGCTAAAACAGTTACAAAATGGTTCCAAAAAGTCCTAACATAATCCCTAAAATAATTCAAAAATGGTCCTGAAAAGATCCCAGAACTATGCCGAAATTATCCCGAAAGGAAGAAAGAAAACCATACCATTTTACAATACTTGATTACTCTAGAACGCAACACCTGCCGAAAATTTGAAATCGCAACTTCTTTGTAAAAAATTCAACTTTGTACAAAGATACACACAGCTCAATATTTTTACTTCAATAGTTTGCAGTTTTACAATAAAAATTAGAGCAGTCCTAAAAAATCTAGATTAGCAATTATAGGCCACTGAAAATAAATATTAAGGTGTGACACAGTGTTAAAGACAATCAAAAGACAATAAGATTTTCCAAAATAAAATTTTTTTTGTTCCAGTGTTGAGGTTACTCATTCGAAGCACAGTAAACCCCATGTCTATTAAAATAGTAAGCATAAAATATTCTTTTTTCACCGTAATTGATTTTCACCTGTATGAAAGAAACGTGAAAAATGCTTATCTAGGGTCCGTTGGTATTTGTTTACAAAATATAAAGACAAAAAAGATGACTCATAAGAAACTGAAACGATTCGTTATCAAACTAAACTATTAGTCAGTTTGCCAATGACAGTAAAGCTGTGCTACGTATGGCAGATGGCAGGGTTGCCGATACCGTGTTTGAGATGCTATAAAACCTAAAACAGCTGTTTCACCACACGCACTTCAATATTGATATACTGTGGCAAGTTTAAACGTATACCCATCGTAACTAAAAGAAGTCACACCCAAAACATTTCTCGCAAAGTAAAATAATATAAAACTAAGCGTAGCAACCCAATAAAAAAAAGGTGCAATTCATAGTGCGAGATTTCCATCTGTCACCCAAGCAGTCGTATATCAGTTATATGTTACGCTTGTATAACAGTTTTAAATTTGTAATACAAAGCAAAGAAAATAACTATAAAGTGCTTCTAGGCAAAATAATTTCCGGATTAAAAAGAAATGTGCAAAGCCTTTGTGTCAAACAGAAAGCTTCTACACGTCCATTAAAAACTACTCCTATTGTCAGATTTCCATATTTAATAGCCATTTATTTCAAAACTTCTGGATGCTTGGTAATGCATATGGAGCTTAAACAAAATTCTCGCACACATGCACATTTACGATGAAATTTATGTACGAGGACATACAGACATACATACATATGAACATATGTGAATAGGCTTAAAGTGTTAGAGATTTCATTTGAAACAATAACAAAACAGGCCCTATGCAGGTTGCACATAAATTAAAGCGAAACACCATCCACTGCAGTTCACACTCGGGAATTTCATAACCATAAAAAAACCAATTTAACAACAAATACAAGAAAAAGTACATAGTTTAGTTACATGTATGTACGTTAGGGGGTCCACCAAAAAAAATTTTTGTTCTCCTACTGCATTTATTAACCCACTTCCAGTGAAAATAAACGCAAAGACCTGGGATGAAAACTCACTTCTCTTAAGACGACCAGGATCAAAAATTTCAAGGACTATGATTTTAGGGCATGAAAATAACGTCCTCGTGACTGCGGTAGCTGACATAACCAACCCACAGGATATGCAATAGTTGGAGGAAGGCATAAAAAAAATATAAGCCTTTCGACGCCTACCAAAGTGACCAGACAAGGAAGAAAAAAAAAAGTAAGGAAAAATAAAGGAAAGATATACTACAAGGTGGCGCAAAAGTAAGCTTCCGATGTTCAGCATATCGGTTGTGGCACGTGCAGTGTGTGCTGTTGCACCGTCTTGTTGGAACCACATGTTTTCCAATCCCAATTCATCAAGTTGCGGCAAAAAGAACTCGTTGATCATTGCTCTGTAGCGCTCACCATTCACAGTAACCGTTTGGCCCCGACCGATTATTGGCCAAATAAATAGTCAGCAATATTCCGCGTTCTGGAGCAGTGTAGCGTAACATTGTTTATTAATGTGTATTTCGCATGTGTTTACTATACAAATGTCAAAACAGAACTGACTGTAGGGGCCAATCGCAAAATGTATAGCATTTTCTGATAGGAGGATTACTTTTGCGCCACCCTGTACAATGATAAGGTCTTGACGACAATAATCTGGAAAAGACATACCATCAATGTCCAAGCCAATTAATCAAAATCGTGTTTGGCTGCTTTGACCACAATTCTTTGACTATTTAGTCGAAAACCTCAATCTCCACGATGTAACAACCGATGGGAAGTTTATTGACTTCACTGCTGCTCGAAATGTGGTCAACTTGGACACATCTAATAGAGCAGAATCTTGCATACAGACAAAATCTGTTGAGGTAGCTTTGGAAGTATTCGAGAGAGTGTACCTAATTACCGCAGACGCAGTCTATTTAGTGGTTTAAGTAGGGGAACTACAATCGCCTATTTCCATTTCCCAGGTATGACGAAAGTAGTAAGAGAGAGGTTGAAAAGACCCGCTAAATAGCTCTGTCCCTCGTGGTCTAGGTGTTTAATCATCTTGATGGCGATTCCATCGCGTCCGATGGATTTTAAGGGTTTGGCCTTCATTATGGCTTCCTTGACCGCTGCGACTGAGACGGCAATGGACGCATTGGAGTGTTTGTGTTTGTTAAAGTTAATGTATGTCAGTTTATCGGTCGTTATGAAGTCTGTCGTTATGAAGTCGGTCGGTCGTTATGAAGTCGGTCGGTCGTTCAACGGAGAGTGGGATGGCTAAGTGGTCTGAAGCTAATATAAGCATCGGTCGCCAGTTGACGAAGTTAATTACGACCGCGCTCGTTATGGAGATGTCTGGCGAACTGTGGCAGTTACCTGCTACCCTGGTGGGGGCATCTCTATTGATTGTACAGAATGCTGAGTTGTCTATTTGATCGGCAATTGCGTGTCCTCTACTGTCAGCTGTCAAGTTGGAGTGCCAGATATCTTGATGTGCGTTGAAGTCGCCTAAGATTAGATGGTCATCGCGCCTTAGCAACGCACTGGGGTCGACGTCTCAGGGGAAAATAGATTATATTATACAGAGTGATGTGTATTGCGGGCAGAGAAAGAGGAGACTGACGCTCAGCGATGCTCATATCTGGCCTATTCCGGAGGGGATAGGAATATTGAGCGGCCGTGCGAAACGGAGACGCTGGTGAGCGTGAGCGACAGTCGGGAGGGGTGAGGCGGGAACTGCAGCAATGCTGCTAGTGGTGTAGACTGAGCCATCATTGTGGCTGCTTGAAGTTGGTAGGAGCGGTGGGGGTGCACTAGAGCGACGTGTACCGCGGGACGCCCTTAGGCGTATACAGAAGGTGCCTCGAAAGTACTAAAAAGCGTAGGGGGTATGTGGATGGCAGGGTTAAGCCCTGAGCATCCAGATCTATGTAGCCATCTCCTACACTTGGCGCATTGAACAGAGTGCGACCGTTGAATATAAATTTTTTTCCAGCAGACGCAGCAGATCAAATCTCTTGGTCCAGGGTTGGCTTCGACCCTAGCCCGTAACAAGAGACGATGGAGCAACCCCGCTGCAAGGTTTTGCTCCGAGGATGGCAATTCAAGAGTGGGACGAGACAGATTAGACAAGGTTACACTGCAATAACAGCCCTTGGCCGGGTAAAAAAACCCAGGTCATTCCAGTACGATAGAACTAGCTGTTATGGGAATGACTAGCAATTTGTCGGTAAAGTTATTTTACGTTGTTTCTCATAAGGTTGGTAGATTTAGCGGATTTATAAGGTTACCGATAACGTGCCAGTCCTTTTTTATTCGTCTTTTCGATGCTAGATACAACTTTTCTGCTTACCAAAAAAAATTTTTTATGAAAAAAATTAAAAATAAACAAGCAGGAAAAATTATAACCCCTTATTAATAAAAAATAAAATTAGTTTATAAGAGCTTAGAGTAAGTGCTTACAGTTTTTGTTGCTATCGTCCTAACATTTCCTTTTCAAAGAAAATTTGAAGTTTTTACAAAAAATTCTTTTGTCATTTTATTCATACGAGGTGTGTTCAAAACGTATCGCGAATTTTGAATTTTCGCTGGTTACGTATATTCGAATTTCGAATTTTTTGTGGCGTTATGTTGGTACTCATGTCTCTTACTTATGCCGACAAGCTCGGCCATTTTGAATGTTCAGTTAATTGTTGACAGCTGCCTTGCTTGCACGTGTTTTGGATCGTCTTCGATTTTTACCTATTCAAAAAAATGGATCAAAGAACCTGTATCAAATTTTGTGTGAAAAACGAAATTAAGTGCGCGGATGCATTCCGAATGTTGACTGTGGCATACGGAGAAGCTACCTTGGACCGAAGCAACGTTTATCGGTGGTACAAAATGTTCTCAGAAGGCCGAGAAGATGTGCAAAGAAGAACAAAAATTGGCTTTTGCACCACGATAACGCCCCTGGCCAAAAACAACACACTAATGATGCCGCAGCCACCGTATTCCCCAGATCTGGCCCCCTGTGACTTTTTCTTGTTCCCTAAACTTAAGAGGCCCATGAAAGGACGACGTTACGCTTCTCTTGACTAGATAAAGACGGCATCGAAGGAGGAGCTGAACAAGATACAAAAAATGATTTTTTGCAGTGCTTCGAAGATTGGAAAAACCGTTGGCACAAGTGTATAATATCTCATGGGGATTACTTTGAAGGGAACAAAATAGATATTCATGAATAAATAAATAATTTTTGAAAAAACACAAAATTGGCGATACTTTTTGAACACACCTCGTATGTATGTCGCTAAGGGCTTACGATAAAAATCGCCTAACGTCTATAGAAAATGTGCAACTATTTTTATTTTTCTTTTTTGCATGGACAGTGGAGACAGTCTAATGTGCACATCAAAAATAAAAGACGAATGTTAAATCGTTTGCTCCTCTTTACTTTGCACAGGTGCATCCCTTTGGTGGGTGTCATTCAATATACAAAAGCTTTGCCAATTTTTATGGGCGTTACTTGGTGCATATGCACCTGGGTCGCTTGCTGGCCGGCCACAACAGTACCACCATATATTGTCACTATATCTATTGAGTACTTTTTGCGCTGACCGTTGTGGCTTTGTTGTTGTCGTTGCAGTTACATAACACCACACACGGCAGCGGATGTTAAGAGCGCACGGAAAGGTTTCGACGTTGATAGTGACACTGATGATGATGAACTCGTTTTTTGCCTCACAATATTGTACGACGCTTATTTTTTGCTTGTGTCAACGGTATCAAAAATATGTACAAAACAAAAACAAGTTTTTATTTATTGAGTTCCGCTACATTTTGTGTACTTTTTGTTGCGTATCTGCTGCATCTTTTGCATAAAAAGCTTACTTTGTGTTTGTTTTTTTTGTTTCTTTGTTTTGGAATATTTTTTGGATTTTCCGTTATTGCGTTAGTAATGGATTTTTATGCAGATTTTCCCGGTGTGTTTTCATTGACATTAATACACAGATGGAATATGAAGCAAGGCAATGCATGATTTACATACGCCTGTCCGTCCTATGGGCATATGGCCCAGCTCATACATCTATTCATATTTATCAATTTTTCAAATGCTAGAGGGGAAAATGTAAAAAACATTGTTGGTAGCTATCGAAAAATGCTAAATCAAATTCGGAAAATGTACGCTCCATGGGTTCTATGTAGAGTTACATAGTTGCAGCCGTAATAAACTTTTTAAATTAACAACATACCGTGGGTGAACACGAGCGCTTGTCAGATTAGCTCACTAAAATTAAATCTATGGACATAATATTTTTTTTTTTTTTAATAAAAGTAGCTTGAACTAACATGGTGTTTTGGTTTTCATCAACTATTTTCTGTTTGGCGTATGTTTTAATTGAATGTTTTTTCTTACAGTTTTACTCGCTTACTGCACACGGGAAACGGAGGCGACCAGACGTGTGATGCGTGGACGCAGAACACTAACTCGCCGGTACTTTAGTAAGTAAAAAAAAAATATATATATATATATGTATAATAGGGATGCCAATCGCTTTCTAGTCGAGTGGAATGTTAGGAATCATATTTATGATTAAGTTATTAAACTTATTGGTCTCTATCCCATTTCTGATGAGCGAAGTGAACTTTAACGTTCCCTCTCGGCCATCAATACATATTAAATCTCTCTTCTTCCGACAAAGTAGCACCAATTTTGAATAGGATTTGCCTTTTTGATGTTTATGTCATAATTATCACTCTCATTCCAGCTTTATAAATGTATAACTACTATTTAATATCCAACTAATTGTTTATACTTATTTTAAAAATAAAAAAAGAACAAGTTTGTGAACAAAATAATTTATTAAGTTTAGTTCTACTAGTTTTACTAGTTTTATACTAATCAAATACTAGTTTGCCAAACTGGTTCAACTTATTCAAGTTCTGTAATTTTTCCATATTAGCAATTGGTATTTTTAACACGGCGTTGTCCTACGAGTTGGCAGCTGTCCGCTTGTTGTTGTTAACAGTGCTTCGCCCTGCCCAATGGGCTCGATCACTCTAAATTGTCAGCAGGCTCTTCTAACGGAAGTCCGAGGAAACGTGCAGTTTCCACAGGGTTGGACCAGAGTGATGTACGTGTTAGAAGAGTGGGTTCGACTGAACAGGAGAAGAGATGTTTGGTATCATGAGGGGACATACCACATGCAGGGCATGTGTTTGGTATGTTGGGGTTCAGTCTGAATAAGTAAGAGTTTAACCTATTACAATATCCAGAGCGAAGTTGTGCTAGCATGACCCTAGTCTCCCTCGGAAGTACACGCTCATCTTCAGCCAATTCAGGTGGCTGTCCGCTTCTGCCTCAGCACCATACCAATTGGCATACTAGTCATCATTTACATAAATATCATACCAGCTACTGGACCACTTTATAGTAGGTTAGTTCATTTTTGGTTTAAAAATACACGAAAATTGCAAAATTACATCACAAACCACTTTATTGAAAATTCAGTCATCATATATAAAATATTTATCCATCAAAATAAATATTTCTTCACTATATTGAACAATTGAAATAAATTTCCATAAAAGTATAGTC
This sequence comes from Merzomyia westermanni, assembly GCA_949987695.1. Lineage (NCBI taxonomy): Eukaryota > Metazoa > Arthropoda > Insecta > Diptera > Tephritidae > Merzomyia > Merzomyia westermanni. Next base: position 27,217,676 of record OX465291.1, read on the forward strand.
GCTATTCACAGCAATTTTACCATAGGAAAACATGTAATTCCTTCTTTTTTAATTATAGACCTTTTTTGATTGAATTTTATAATTGATTTCGCATGCATAAATCTTTAAATTTTTTTGAAACATTTTATAGAAAATTCTAAAATTTAAATATTAATCTCAGACAAAATCTAACACATACTTGTAAAAATATCTTTACATCAAACTAAAGAAAGTCAAGGAATATTAGCTTTTTATGGTGAAAATTTTAAGTTTCGGAGTTCTTTGCAAATAACCATGCAGATAACTCGCTTATGAAATTCTAGTTTTTAGTAACTAAAATTTGTAAAAAGAGCTATTTTAACCAGCTTGTTATTGTATGTACCTCTGCTCGCCAATTTCGTTGTTGCAGATTTTAAACGATTGCATTGTTATTTTATTTATGAAAACTGCATTTCACAATCACAATAAATCAGTTTCGGTTTTGGTTCAGTCCTTGGTTAATAAGGATTTTAAGCTTCACACAAGTACCGTTTTCTCATCTCAAATTTTTTAAATCTTATTATTTGTTTATAGTTTCTCAAAAAATATCTTCACTTTTTTCAACCTAAACTGTTGAGAATATTGAATCGGAATTATTCCCAGGGTTGTAAGCTCAGATCGCGGACCACTTTCTTTAGATATTAGTAGCTGGTGTGAAATCAGATGAATAACATTCCTAAATTCAAATGACTTGCCAACTATGAGTCCAACCATTTTTATGGTAACTTAAAAAAAAATAAGTTTTAACGGGCTTTGTTTTATTTTATTTTCAAACCGAATTCGGAAAGTTATTTTCATTCGGTTTCCCTTGTTAGTTATTTGGTAGTGCCCATATCATAAAGAATTGTTTGATCGGGTTTATTAGGTTTGGTATCATACAGTCGAGCTACATAATTAATCTTCTTACTAAAAAAAATATTTCTTGTATTTTACTTTATAGACGGACTTGGTATTCCTGGTTGGTTATTGGCCGTACTCGTTGGCATAGCTGAACTCATTCTTGGTGGAGCGTTGTATGTGGTCCTGAATCGCACGATCCTTGCCAAACCAGTTGCGGAGACTAATACATATACACCAGCAAAACAACAGGACGTTTAAGGAAGAGTTACAGCATTATTAAGCAAAAAAAAAATCATTCCAGGGTACTTGCACAACGCCAAGGTACCTTCTTAACTCAAAGTTAATTTAAAAAGTGGTCAACAACGTATGAGTTTAACCCCTCATTTTACTTTAACTCTGAGTTTAAAGGTAACCTGCCTTTCTGCAAGTGCGCCTTAGAGACCGATGCCCGACTGGTCAACCAGTCTACAAATGTACACATAATTGATACCGACTTCTAGATCAGTTTCATTTTAATAAAACACATAACCATCTACTTTTTTAAAAATATTTTCATAAACATACCGTGGCAATAAACAAAAGTTTTAAACTTAGCACACCTAATTGCAAAATTTTATTATAGAAATTTTTTTTCTACTTTCTTTATTTTGAATATGTATGACTAGCTTATAAGGACAGCTGCTCTTTTGTTAAAGTTTTCATTCTTGGTACTGTGTTTATATATAGTTGTTCATACTATCTTTATTAGCTGCAAAAGTATATCACACACATACAAACTAGTACAAACCTGTATTAGTCGTAAAGTAGTTTCATTTCCTAAATAAACGCATAAACCCACCAAAAAAATTATCGGGCTTATTTGATTTTGTTCAAAGGCTTATAACTTTAGAACTGGTAAAAGTATTAGTTGTATGCAATATCCCTTACGTTATTCCTTAATATTGTGAACGTATGCCATCAGGCATATCAATGAGCAGATAAGAATATCTAAATTCTATTGTAAACGAAGGTTTGAAGTTATTGTAACATACCACTTAATACACGCTCGCTTTAACATTTTTAATTTAGATAAACATGGCTTGTAACAAGTTTAACTAACCCACCGTACTGCTGTACGGGTTAGACGGCCCTATGTTAATGATGACTTTATAAACAAAGGGCAGTTACTTTACTACTCCCACAATTACAAGTCTTCCAGCGACAACACAGAGAGCCACTCACACCATGCCGATCAGCAATTAATACCCCTCAAACATTCTCGGAGCATTCATAATTTAAGAGTCTGAAATGAGCCTCAAATATGAAGCAAATGTGAGCCACAGAAATTTGATCGTATCCATGGCGAATTCACTTACAGGTGATCTCATACGAACATATGACCAGTGCCTTCTTCTGTCAAAATTAAAAAAATTTTATGCAATCTGACAGGAGAAGCCGCCAAAGGAAAAACAAAACACATGAAGTGTGTGTGTGTATACAGCAACAAATTCGCCGTGATATCAGCTGGTATAAATTTGCCTTGATCGTAAACAAATACTCATAATTTTTTTGGGGAATTTTTTATTTGAGTAAAAATTTAATTACATCATCGAATCTGTTCCCGATTTGCGTTGTTATGTATGAGCTTCGTTATATTATTGTTGCTGACTGCCTTTTATTTTTTAGATGGATTGCCTTATAGATATTCCCCACTTATGGAGTAGCATCCCTCGACGTTTATGTATGTATGTACACTGATTTGTTCCCAAAAATTTATTAAAAAGCTTTTCTTTTTCAAATAAAGGTTCAGGCATATTTCCCCAATTCGCGATCTCAATGTCAAAAAGGCGAAATTCGAAATCCCAAAATATGAATTTCATGAATATAGTCATAAAAGACACTAAAAATGTTCCTTAAAGGAGTCTCTTTTGAGTCCAATAAGTGCGCAAAATGAGCTGATTCGGAGTCCAATCGGTGTCACATATGAGTCCTATTCAGGCTTATATGATGTATGAAATTAGGCTCTTATCGGACGACCAGTCTCATTTCGGACTCATAAATGAGTTCATAAAGAGCGTAAGCGCTCCCATTTAGGACTCCTTTCTGACACATTTACGACTCAGATTGGGTACAATAAGCAAGCATCCCAGCTAACCAAAAGTAGGAAACAGACTCCATTCGGAGCCATGAAACGCACATTTTTTGCAGCTTAATCCTCAGAAATGAGATCTTTTCGAAGCCCAAAAGAAGCGAGAAATCATACTACGCGGGCACCCTAAGAAGAGTCATAAAAAATAATCCAAAATGACTCCGAATCCGATGAATTTGGAGTGTTTTATGACTCTTTTTAAATAAACTTTGGAATCTTTTTGGACCCTTTTTGAAGCCTTTTATTAATGCTTTTTTGTAATCTTTTTTGGCTCTTTTTGGAGCACTGTATTGATGCTTTTCTGAAGCTTTTTTTAAGTCTTTTTTGACTCTTTGTAATATTTGTATTTTTTTTTTCTTTTTGAAGATTTTTGGATTAATTTTGGAGTCATATTGGAGATTCATATCTTACCAATCAGAAAGAACAAATTTAAAGAAATAAAATGTATATGTATGAGTGCATCTACATTTTTCACAACACTTCGAAGAATATATTATTTTGTTTAATTTTAAATACACTTCCCTTAACTTTCAAGTAAACATTGAGAAAAAAAAGACTCTTCGTGTTCTGTTAAGTAAAATCAAGAAAACGTCAGAAATTGTTCTAAATCATTCGTTTAATTGCGCCTAGCAGATTATACAAAAGCCAGTAAACCATTCCCTTTTTTCAGCTTGCCGGAGCTTGAAATACCAATTCAAATCCACGTATAATATTAAGCTGTAAAAAAGTAATTTGTTTTTTATAGCAACAACCAAAGTCAAACTTAAAAATGGATTAAAACTAAATTAATTCCGCCCCGAAGATCAAATACCTTAAGAGTGAAAGCTGCAAACTTGTCTCAAGTCTCTGACTTCAGGTAAAGATTTTATATTTCAAAAGTCCAAGTTCTATAAATTTTCTTCTGTTACAAGCAGAGTTCGGATTATATGCAACAACAAGACCCCCTAAAAGTATGCACTATATCTAACATTTATAAGTAAAGGGAGTGGCGAGTTTACAAGTAGAATGTATTTGGAGCTTACTGTTATTAAAACTAGAGATCGCCCAGTGGTTTAAATTCACACAAAATTTTATTTAATATTAATTATTTGCTATTCCTTTCATTCGCCTCTTTTCCCTTCCTTTCTCTGCTGTTCCTTTCCTCTAATATATTTTCGTTTTCTTTGATTTCTTCTTCTCTGTACAGTCTCTATTTTAAATTTATTTTATTGTTTTCTTTTTTATTGTTTCTATTCCTTTCCTTTGCTTTATTTTATTTTATTTTATTTTATTTTATTTTATTTTATTTTATTTTATTTTATTTTATTTTATTTTATTCTATTTTATTTTATTTTATTTTATTTCATTTTATTTAATTTAATTTAATTTAATTTAATTTAATTTAATTTAATTTAATTTAATTTAATTTAATTTAATTTAATTTAATATAGTTTAATTTTATTTTATTTCATTTCATTTTATTTTATTTTATTTTGTTTATTTTATTTTATTTTGTTTTATTTTATTTTTTTTTATTTCATTTTATTTCATTTTATTTTTTTTTTTTTTCTTTATTTTATTTTATTTCATTTTATTTTATTTTATTTTACTTTATTTTATTTCATTTTATTTTTTTTTTATTTTATTTTATTTTATTTTATTTTATTTTGTTTTATTTTATTTTATTTTATTTTATTTTATTTTATTTTATTTTATTTTATTTTTTTTTAATTTATTTTATTTTACTTTATTTTATTTCATTTTATTTTTTTTTTATTTTATTTTATTTTATTTTATTTTGTTTTATTTTATTTTATTTTATTTTATTTTATTTTGTTTTATTTTATTTTATTTTATTTTATTTTATTTTATTTTATTTTATTTTATTTTATTTTATTTCATTTTATTTAATTTAATTTTATTTCATTTTATTTAATTTAATTTAATTTAATTTAATTTAATTTTTTTTTTTTTTTTTTTTTTTTTGTGTTCGTGGGAGGAGGAAATGCTTTATGCACTAACCGGGTTTGAGCCCTCGTTACTAGATTCTCTAGCAGCGGAACTCTCCGAGTGTGGGACTCCTTCTTTTCTTGAAGTATACCGCACTAAAACCTAACCTCCCACGGCCCGCGCATTCTTCCTTACCTGGGACCGCGCTTAGCATTACTTCAGGTAAGGAAGCGCGTTACGTGAGCTCTATGGCTACTCTCACGCTAACTGGCTAGACAACCGTCTTCCCGTTTCGCAAGGAGGACTTTCCTCGCGTATCGTCTGACTATGTCCCATCTAACGTTTTCGCAGGTCATCTTGCGAATGACACTGCCCGGGGAAAGTTCGCCAATTGTCTCTTCCACCCGCCTTCTTTCTTCTGCAAATTGCTCGCATTCGAAGAAGGTGTGGCGTACGTCGTCTATGGCTCCGCAGTAGGTGCAGTTCGGGGTTTGAACTTTGCCCATTCTATGGAGATATTCACGGAAATAACCGTGTCCGGTTAAGAACTGGGTCAGGTAGAAGTCGACTTCTCCATGAGGTCGGTTCAGCCATGGTTCTAGTTCGGGGATTAATACCCTGGTCCACCTTCCAGCAGCACTGCTGCTCCATTGTAGTTGCCACCGCCGGATCGAATCACCACGCGCCTGCGTTGCAGCAACGTCTCTACGTACCTCTGCACGAGTGTCGTAAGTCATTTTTCTTTCCTCAGCGAGGAGATATATCGGTATAGTCCCCGCGATGACCAGAACAGCATCTGCGGAGACCGTGCGGTATGCTGAGGCGATTCTCAGGGCCCCTCTACGTTGGACTGCGGTAATAGCGGCCCGATACTTCCCAAATTTCATTGCGTCCGCCCAGACTTCTGCACCGTACAACAGTATAGAATCTGAGGCGGACGCCAGCAGCTTTCTTATGCATGGCTTTGGTCCACCTGTATTTGCCATTAGCCGACTCAGACTTGCGATGGTCTTCACAGCCTTCTCGCAGGAGCTTCTTAGATGCTCCGAGAAGGTCAGCTTGTTGTCCAATTTCACCCCTAGATATTTCGTAGAGCGGCGCGTCTCTATCTGTTGATCCCCAACATTCATGTTGGTGATTGTGGGAATCCTTCTTTTCGTTAGTATCACGATCTCTGTCTTGGCTGTAGCCAGTTGGAGGCCGTGATTATTCATCCACTCGTCTACACTGCGCATCACTTGGTTCAGTTTAAGCTGTGCCAGGTCGCAGTTTCGTGCTGTTATCACCGCAGCCACGTCGTCTGCAAAAGCAACTAGAAAAGTGCTTTCTGGCATCTGCATTCGAAGGAGACTGTCATAGGTAGCATTCCAAAGATGAGGGCCGAGCACCGACCCTTGTGCTGCCCCGCCTGTTAGCTTCACCTTTCTTTGGCCTTGCGTCGTTTCATAGATTAGCCAACGGTCTCTTAAGTAGTCCCTCAATATATCTAACAAGTATATCGGGACCTTAAAGGAGCGTTCTAATGCATCAAGCATGTCTTCCCACCTGGCAGAGTTAAAAGCGTTTTTAACATCTAACGTCACCAATAGTACCACCGGCCTTGCTTGATGGCTTGCCGTCTCGGCCTTCCGGACTGCCTCTACGACTTCTGTTATGGCGTCTATTGTGGAGTGCCCTCTCCGAAAGCCATGTTGCCGGTGGGAGAGTCCACCCTCGTCTTCTATGGCTGCTGTTAGACGTTGCTTTATAAGGCTCTCCATCATTTTTCCCGCTGTGTCGAGCATACATAGTGGGCGAAAGGATGATGGAGAGCTTGGGTCCCCTTTGCCTTTCGGTATGAGGACGAGCCGTGCTGTCTTCCATCTGGCGGGGAAGACACCTGCTTCTAGACATTTGTTATACATGTGTAACAAGAGCTCTGGACAACTATTAGCAGTTAATCTGATTGCCTCCGCAGGTATTCCATCGGGTCCTGGGGCTTTACCAGCCCTCATGCTACGCAGGGCTCTTTCTAGCTCTTCTTCATTGAAAGGTACCACGTTGCGGTCATCTCGTGCTGCATGTTCCTCTTCTCTAGTAAGTTGCGTGAGGAATAGCGCTTCCACGATGTTCTTCATGTCATCTTCGTCCATCGTCTGATTTGGTGGTCGAAGTTTCTTCATAACTATTTTGTACCCTTGTCCCCAGGGGTCTTGATCCACTTCCTTACAGAGCTCTTTCCAGCATCTTAGTTTGCTTGCTTTTATGGCGGCGCCGAGAGCCTTTTTCGCCCCCTTGTACGCCTCCGCCCTTTCAAGAGCCTCGGATCTGCCACGTGAGCGCGTCGCCAGTCTTCGCATTCTGTGACATGTTTTCCGGAGTTCCGCGATTTCGCTATTCCACCAATATACCTGCTTCTTGCCTCGCCACGTTCCTATTCGTGGCATAGAGACGTTGCAAGCATGGCGCATGCATTGCATGGTTTCTTCAACCGCCGCATGTGGCGTATTGGTGCCGTCGGTTATCCGTCTGGCTTTCGCCAGCACTGTTCCGGTGAACCTGGTGGCGTCAACTTTAGCTGCATCCCATCTACGGGTTTTGTATGATGCGTTCGCTGCCGGTCTCTGACCAGGATGGTCGAGTTGGAAGGTGATGTAGTTGTGGTCGCTGCCAGTAAGGTCCTCCATCACTCTCCACCCAACCGCGTTTGGAAAGAGTCTCTCCGAGACGAGCGTTATGTCGGGGATCGAGTACCCAAAGCCCGGGCGCCTGTATGTTGGGGTCGTGCCCGTATTCAGTACGACCACACCGAGTCGGGCTGCCATTTCCAGAATTAGTTTTCCCCTGGTATTAGTTTGAGGCATGCCCCATTCTATTGCTCTAGCGTTGAAGTCTCCAGCGATGACCAGGTTGCCCGTTTGGTCCCGTAGGTCGTCTTCTAATAGCTCCAGCTTTTCTTTGAACCTCTGAATGGGGTCATTTGGTGAAAGGTAGCAGCTAACAAGAGTTGTTCGCGCTACAGTTACACGGACGTAGCCATGCCCGGCAGCACGATTAGTAACATTGGTATTGGCGTCCACTATCCAGATAGCAGCAGCGCCAGATTCGTCAATGTACCAGCTGTCTCTGGCCTTGTAAGGTTCGCTGATGATTGCATAGTTTATTTGGTGATCAAGCACCAGTTGGTCTAGCAGTTCATCAGCTAACCTGCATCGATTCAGATTTCCTTGAATCACGCTGGTCATTGGGGCGACAGTTTGGCTTTCGCCGAAGCAAGTGCTTCTCTAAACGTGCTACATGCTCCAGACCCGGGAAGATGATCGAGGTTTCCCGTGGTGCAAAGGTAGCATTTTGCCTTTTCAGTGCAGGATGAGGATTTGTGGCCAGAGTTCCCACACTTCCAGCACGCGTCCCTCCTGTCGGGCCCATTGCAGCCAGCCTGTCGGTGTCCGTAGCCGAGACACCTGAAGCAGCGTTGCACTTCCGCACGCTGTCTGATCCTACATTGGATCCAGCCGATGGGAATTTTTCCTTTTTTGAGCAGTTGGCTTCCGGGACCTTCGTCCACTTCGACAACAGCCTTCTTTTGCTCTCTCTGATTTACGGCGAAAAGAGAGATACGGATTTGGCCTGAGCTTTCTCCGATCTCTCTTCGAACGGCCTCTTCTATTTCCTCAGCCGTTGTGAGACAGTCCATGCCCAATACCTCTAGCTTTATACGCTTAGAGATTTGTTGTGCATCGCCAACTTCTCCTACCGCGCTACCAATGGCTTCTCTAAAGGCCGGTTGGTCGTTGCACTGCGCCGTTTCTATTAGTACGCTACCAGCCTTGGTCTTGCGCACTGACCGTATCACCGTTCCGGTTTCGGCAGGCCGGAGCTGACCTCGGATTGCCCCTAGAACTTCGGCGTAGGTTT